>CM077160.1:173296980-173494480 GCA_039583875.1 Platanthera guangdongensis | reverse complement strand
ACGACAAGACAATCTCAAGCTCGCACAAAGTTGACAATTTTCCGTGGGTCATGCAAGGGGTAGAATTCACATCCGACATGTTGATCCTACCATTGGGCGGTTGTGACGTTATCTTGGGCATCCAGTGGCTAATTACTTTGGGCATGGTGCATTGGAACTTCTATGATTTGCGGATGGAGTTCACGAGTGGGGGTAAGCGGATCAACCTCCGCGGGGCCCAACCCGACAATCCGCCATGGGGTAAGGGCAAACACGTGCAGAAACTCTTGGCTAAAGAAGGGCAAATCAATATGTTAGCATTGTGCGACATTCATGAAGAAACACCACATCCAACCACGTCGGAGATGCAGGGCTCCTCCACGGGGTGCTGGAATTGGCAGGTCCAGGGAACAGGTCCGGCACCCGCAGCCTTGCATCAACTTCAGCAGCTTTTGGATGAATTTGGGGAATTATTCCGGGAACCACAAGGCTTGCCTCCAATCCGCGGGCAAGAACATCATATCGTGTTGTCTCAAGAGGGGGCAAACGTCAATCTTCGCCCATACCGGTACCCGTCACTATAGAAATCTGAGATTGAGAAGTTGACTGGTGAAATGCTTCAGACGGGTGTCATTCGCCATAGCTGCAGCCCCTTTGCTTCTCCAGTGGTCTTAGTCAAGAAGAAGGATGGCTCCTGACGACTTTGTGTAGATTACCGGCAACTCAACCACATTACGGTCAAAGACAAATTCCCAATTCCCCTCGTGGAGGAGCTGATTGATGAACTCTAAGGAGCACTTTTTTTTTCAAAACTGGATCTGCGTGCCGGCTACCACCAAGTGCGGATGGCGGAGGAAGGCATTCAAAAATGGCTTTCAGGACACATCAGGGTCACTATGAGTTTTTAGTGATGCCCTTTGGGCTTACTAACGCTTCCTCCACGTTCCAAAGTTTGATGAACCGCATCTTCCAAGGTCAACTCCGCAAATTCATCCTTATATTCTTTGATGATATTTTGATTTTCAGCGCGACGTGGGAGGAGCATTTGGAGCATTTAAGGTTCACTTTTCAGACACTTCGCACACATCAACTTGTCCTCAAGCGTAGCAAATGTGACTTCGGCTTACCGCAAATCCACTACTTGGGGCATATTATATCCGGGCACGGGGTGTCTACCGATCCCACAAAGATACAAGCGATGTTGGAGTGGCCGACACCCACGTCGCTCAAGAAGGTCCGTGGCTTTCTAGGCCTCACTGGCTATTACCGCCGCTTTATTCAAGGCTACGACGGCCGCGCGCAACCGTTGATAACACTGCTGAAACAACGTACATTCCAATGGTCGGCAACAGCAGAAACGTCATTCCAAGCTCTCAAACAGGCGGTCACGAATCCGCCAGTCTTGTAATTACCGGATTTCAATCAGCCTTTTACCATTGAAACAGATGCGGCCAACACGGGTATTGGCGCAGTTTTGCTGCAACGGGAACGTCCCGTCGCCTTTTTTAGCAAGGCTTTGGGCCCGCGGCACGCCGGGCTGTCCACTTACGAAAAGGAACTGTTGGCAATTGTGATGGCGGTGCAGAAATGGCGGCATTATGTGATGGGGAGTGCTTCATAATACATACGGATCGCCATAGTTTGAAATACATGCTTGAGCAAAAGCTAACTCATGGGTTACGACTTCAAGGTGCAATACAAAAGGGGAAGGGACAATGTGTGCGCGGACGCCCTCTCGCGAGTACATGAGCAACCGGACGGGGCTCTCTAGGCTCTCACTATCGCACATGATGAATGTACAACCCCGTGTTCGCCGAGCGGGTCCGCCAAGCCAGGCGAGCGGACCAGGCTGCCCAGCCCGCACCAGAATAACATGCGAGGGGCAGGCGGCAGAAGGCCAGCTCGCTCTCGCCCAGGTCGGGTGGGCGAGCCACGCGAGTTGGCCCCTTCACCCCTCTCGCTCGCTCAGCATTCGTCGAACAGAGTTTGGGTCGCCATTCGTCGAGCGGAGTTTGGGTCGCCATTCGTCGAGCAGAGTTTGAGTTGCCATTTGTCGAGCAGAGTTTGGGTCGCCATTTGTCGAGCAGAGTTTGGGTCTCCATTCGTCGAGCAGAGTTTGGGTCGCCATTCGTCGATCAGAGCTTTTCGGTCGGCATTCATCGAACTGGTATTCGGTGATGGGTTCGACGAGTCCATATGGGCGAGCCCTCCTCCGAGGCTCCCATGGTTACAGTTGGAAGCCTGGCCGCCAGCCCGCTCTCCTATACGCGACCCGGCTGCCGGCCCGCCTCGGCACGGGCATTGGCTGGTCGCGGTGGCCCGACTCGCGCTCGCCCAAGAAGAGTAGGCGAGCCGCAGGAGCCAGGTCGCACCCGCCTCCCGCGAGGGGAGAGTAGTAGCGAGCTGACCTTCATATCCCTGGGGTGGGCCCAGTAGAGTTCCAGAGGTAAAATTACCTGGATGCCCTCCCCATGGGTGCGAATAGCTTGTTGGAACAGCGGAGCTACGCTGTTGGCAGACCAAGTTGGACTGCACATAGCCGTTCAAAATAGCGGAGGTTGGCTATTTGCAGGCCGTTTTCAGAATTTTATAAATAGAACCCAAGAGGCACCTCAGAAGGCACGCTCTGATACTCACTAGCTCCTTAGTCCCCTAGTGCTTTCTAAGGTAGCCTTAGCTCGGCCTGTGGCTAAGGAGGGGAAGTACTCTCAGGTCTTCCGGGTGTGTGGTGAGTCCTCCCCGCCGAGTCCTTGGGTCGGTTCTTCCTTTCTCTTTTGTTGTTTTGCTTGCAGGAGCGAAGTAGGTGCGCGATCACCCCTTTCCCAAGGGTGAACTCCACAAGAGATCGAGATCGGTTTCAACAATGAACTTCTACAGCAAGTTAAATTGTCTTGGGCCACGGGCAACCACCTCCAGAAGGTAATTTCAGCTAAGGAAAGTGATGAAACAGCTTATCCCAAATACAACTGGCGGCATGACATGCTCACCCGGAAGGGGAAGATCATGGTAGGGCGGGACAACACCATGAAATGCCGATTGCTGGTGATATATCACGTCGGGCCGATGGGGGGTCATTCAGGGGTGACAGCGACCTACAAACGCCTTAAAAGGGTGTTTTATTGGAAGGGGCAGAAAGCTGATATCTATCGCCACATTCAGCAGTGCACGACCTGTCAGCAGTGTAAGGCCGACACTCAACACCCCGCGGGACTGCTTCAGCCACTTCCTATCCTGGGGAGAATTTGGCAGGATATTGAGATGGATTTCATTGACGGTTTACCTCTCAGTCAGGGTAAGACGACTATCATGGTGGTCGTGGATTGCTTGAGCAAACAAACGCATTTTCTGGCTCTCTCTCACCCATATACAGCGGAAATTGTGGCGCGTAAATTTTTGGATTCAGTGGTTCGGTTGCACGGGCCACCCTTGTCGATCGTGAGTGATCGGGAGTCGGTGTTGCTTAGTGACTTTTGGCAAGAATTATTCCGGGTGCTACAAATCCAACTTCACACCTCCACGGCGTATCATCCACAGTCCGATGGACAGACGGAAGTGGTGAACCGTTGTGTCGAAGGCTACCTCCGCTGCATGTGCTTTGAAAAACCTCGTGAATGGGCCGAGTGGTTGCCACTAGCGGAATGGTGGTATAATACGTCATTTCATAGTGCCATCCAAATGACTCCATATGAGGTGGTCTATGGCCAAGAACCAACCGCTATTCCCCCTTATGTTGAAGGGACAGCCAGGATTGCGGCGGTGGACCGCTCCTTGCTGTCCCGAGATCGAGTGATGTCCCTTCTGAAGTCTAACTTAGCTCGGGCTCAAGAACGCATGAAGCGTCTCGCGGACACAAAGAGGCGGGAACATATTCTGGAAGTGGGGGACTTAGTCTGGGTAAGTTTGCAGCCTTACCGTCAAGTCAGCTTGAAGGATCATCGTCAACAGAAACTCTCACCGCGCTTCTTCGGCCCATTTCCAGTGACCGCACGGGTGGGTACCGTAGCCTACAAGCTAGAGTTGCCTAGTGGCGCCCGGATCCACCACACCTTCCATATTTCACAATTAAGAAAGTACAAGGGCCAACCGACTGTCATAATTCAACCGCTTCCTACGACAGTCAATGACGCCGACAACGTACTCGTGGAACCGGTCGCAATTTTGGATAGGCGCATTGCAAAAAGGGATGGTCGTGTGGTGACGCAACTTCTGGTTCAGTGGACCCACGGTTCCCAGGAGACAACAACGTGGGAAGATCTATGGGCCCTTCGGCGTCGATGGCCAGAGATGGTTCCTTGAGGCCAAAGAACGTTTGAAGGGGAACGCCTTGTTACGTCCCGTTGGACGTTACTTCTTATGTTTTAGTATTTCTGTTATTGTAAGTCTCGATGAATGATACTTTTGTCTGTCTTTGTTAGGGCTCTTTTTTTAGTGTGAGTTGGGATTTGTTGGGAAGTTATGGAAAAAGTATCGTGTGTTTTGTAAGGTGAACAGCCGCCACGGGAAGAGCATCCCCTGCACCGTCCAAGGAGTCCGTTCAGGCTTGCCTTCGGATTTCTATTATCCCATGGAATTTCATCTTCTGTGTTGTTCTTCTTCTTGGTGTTGTGTGAGATCTGCTGTGATTTGGGAGCAATAGTTGGAGGCAACTGCAGTAACTATTCGGGACAGTGTGTCGCCGGCGGTGGGAAGAGCCTGAGGTTGTCGGGTTCTACTACAGAAGATGTTCGTCCCCGGTAATCACTTCAACGGCCGCCCCCCCTCCCCACTATTTACCATTGTTTTGAACCTTCCCCTTTTCCCGCCCCCTCCTTCTCACACGCTTCCACCCTTGGAATTCGTTCGGTGAAGGGTCTGGAGAGACATCGCCCGATGCACAGGCCGCCGAGAACCTTCATAATTTCTTCACCTTCGTCGCTGTTAAGATCGTCGCCGGAAAGCTTCAGGTCAGCCATAATTAACGCTCATCGCCTTCTTGTTTATATCCGCGTGTATATAACTTTTCTCCCCCCAAATGGAGTGAATCCTTGACCTAAACTGATAGAGTTACAGCCGGGAGGCGCACGAGGAGTTGATGGAGTTTCTCAGCCGCAACACCTTGAATGACGGCGACGGGTTCTGCAGGAGATTGATGCGGGAATCTCCCAGGCACAAAGTCTTAGGTAACCATTTTTATTAGGATGAATAATCAGCTTCGTGTCACTTGCATCTCCAATTGGTATATGGTAGTTTAATGGAGTTTTCTGTTCCTTTCCTTTGTGATTACCTACCTATTCAGCAAATCATGTTGTTTTTAGTTCTATTTATTTGTTTCTGAAGCTACCTTATTAAAGGCCCAAGGCGCATAGAGATGCAGAAGGGTCCTGAAGTATAGGCGCAAAAATGAAAAAGTTGAAAATAAAATCAGTGAATTGAGAGTCTAATTCACTGAAAATCAGTGAATTGAGCGCCCAATTCACTAAATAGCCGTCACTCTTCAAACATCTTTGCAATAAAAAGAATGAGTATATATAACAAGATAATTAGTAGAAAACATTGTACTGGAAGCCAGTCAGTTCACTGTAAAAAGAATTGAACAGGCTGGAAAAATCTCAATTTCATTATCTGTTATAGAGTTGTCAAATGTTCATAGCCTACATAACCATGTTGACAAAGTTGATCTAGGAATTTTTTTTTAGTGAACAAAGTCTTTTTTTCTAAGAACCATGTTGACAAACCGAAAATGCCACGCACACTCCTTTTAGAGAAACTATTTACAGATAAACTCGACACCTTATGGGCATGTGCCTAGGATCCCGATATTCTGAGCTCTCTCAGGATTCAACCCAAGTCATCTTATAGAAATGGAAATATCACACTCAGATCAGTGAATATATCCTTCGCTATTGCTCGTCTGCACACTTCAACCATTCCCGTCTGTAAATGAATGAAAAGAACTGAAATACATGCAAGAATAAGGACATAAACCATAAGGAGGGAAGAATGAAAATGAATTTTCTTACTAGTTGTAACATTTACTTGTTTTTCCCTTGAACATTGGAGAATATCACCAACTTGGGTTTCCAACTCACTATGGACTTTTCCCACCCCTCCTCGATGTTTTGGACACGAAGGCCTTGCCAAGGCCTTTTAACACGGGATCAGTCAAATCTCATCTTGACAGAACATACTAAGTAGAAAGATTCAATTAGTAAGGATCCCTCTCACATGCATTAGACACACTAGTAAAGATCCCTCTTGAAAAGCACCGTGGACAAAGGTTGCGTTAATGTCTACCGGAATGATGGTTCACTTGCTTCTCAAATGACTGGCTCCCAGGGTTAGGGTATTCCCTATGTCGAGCCCGCTCAGATCAGAACAAAACTTTTTTCTTCTCTATCGATAGGTCGTCTTTCATCAATCTTGGCATTTTCTGCTGAGATCCGAAGTCTCCAATTGGGCCCTCTTGTCCACCCACGATCTTGTTTTTTTTGAGAATCCCGCTCCTGTGTCGTAGGACCTGTAGCTCGACAGTCCACCGGGTAAGTTTTTTTATCCTTCCAGTTTTGAGTGTCTTCTTGGATAGTTCTAGTGGCCCATAGTCGCGAGATGTACCTTGAGGGGGGGGGGGTCCCCTGGACATAGTCCTTTAAGGCAGTGGCTGTTTAGTCCATGTTCCGTTGGATGGTCAGTGCATGGCCAGAAATTGGAACACATTTTTTCCGCTCGTTCCTGTCCTACGCTTCAGGGCCCGTCCCTTGGTGTGGTCAGTACTTCATACTGTCGCGCAGCAAAGCTTACACTTGTTCACTTAATATAACAGTTCACTAGGGCCTCTTTCCTCCTCCCTTTTTTGCTCAATCATAGGGTCTAGTTTGGTCAAATGTCCCATCAGTTGGTAACCTCCGTAAAATGGATGTGCACCAATCATGGATTGGATACAACAACCTTTGGTTTAGGGTGCATGGCCAGAAATTGGAACACATTTTTTTCGCTCGTTCCTGTACTACGCTTCAGGGCCCATCCCTTGGTGTGGTCAGTACTCCATACCGTCACACAACGAAGCTTACACTTGTTCACTTAATATGACAGTTCACTAGGGCCTCTTTCCTCCTCCCATTTTTTGCTCACTCATAGGGTCTAGTTTGATCAAATGTCCCATCAGTTGGTGACCTCCGTAAAATGTATGTGCACCAATCATTGATTGGATACAACAGCCTTTGGTTAATATAGTTCAAAAATTCTTCTCTTCCCTGCACCTGAAACAGTGCAACCGAGTTTACCAGGATCAATGACCAATTGGCCTTCTTCAAAACCAGTTTTCAAATGAGGAAACACTAAGGCTCTGTTTGGGAACAGGATCCGGTGGCACGCCGGGGAGGAGAGAGGGAACGGCCGTCCTCAACGGTCGACTGGTGCTCGGGCCGCCAGTCACAAAACGCCCGGTTTGCCCCCCTTTCACGTCGGCCGTCCTCAGCTGGAGCTCCCGATCGCTTACCAAACAAGCTTCCGCCGTTTCAGCCTAGCCGGAATGGTGCCCCGCCGGAATCCCAAACAGAGCCTAAGTTTTTATACTCGACCAAATCTTGTATCTACGCTAATGCATTCCCATCCACAAAGCGAATCCTATGAGGCCACAAGAATCAATTCATTGTTTTATAGTGAACTGGAAAACAATGAGCTGGACTTTCAGTTCACGGTAAAACAGTTGAAGCTCAAGAAAATATATAAGAACACAATTGAAGAGGAACACAATACATGAATAATTAACAATATCGTCTAGTTCACTGTAATAACACCATAATTTTATAAGAGGAACATAATACATGAACATAATCCAAGCTCAAGAAAATATAGAGCAATAGAAATGCAGGACACGAGAATAATTGCACCGAATATTTCTTTCTTCTCTTTTCAAGATTTATAAATACATTCAGTTATATAGGACATTATTTTGATAGTTTGCTTTTGCAAAGAAAACCTAGTTTATTTTTTCTCTTAGAAGATTGAAACCTTTGATCAGCATTTTCAAAGGATATAGAAAATAGCAATTTGCTCCTTATCTAGAGGTTAGACATATCTTCAACTACCAGAAGAGTCACCACTTATCAAGTGTCTGCATTGGATTTGTTTCTCAAATATGAGAAGGATTATTCATATGAAGTATTTCAAAAAGGAAAAATTGATGCATATGACATCTTTTCTAATCATATAGATAAATAAACAGCAACCTTTTAGAAGCATAAAATTATTAAAATCAATATAACATTTGTCACCCAGACACCCACACAATTTGGCCTTGGTTGATCAAAACAATGGAGAGTACCAAGAAAAGATGCATGCAAATAGAATTTTCTTAGTATTGACAGCAACGAATATTACATAGGGATGATATCAAGTCGAGTTCGAGCGATTTTGGCTCGGCTCGAAATCGAAATTTTCGACTCGAACTTGGCTCGAAATCGACTCGAAATCGAAATTGATTTCGAGTCGAGTCGGCTCGACTCGAAATGACTCGATTCCGAGTCGGCTCGAAATCGAATCAAGTCGGCTCGAAATCGAATCGGATCGGCTCGAAATCGAATCAACTCGGCTCGAAATCGAATCAACTTGGCTCGAAATTAAGTAATTTTTCGTTTTGTTCCTAGTTTGTTCAAAATTAAATTAGACAACCTATAAATTTAGCAAATGAAACACTTAAAGCATTCATTCTTTCTATTTAGGTTTAAATTTTGTTATTTTTAATCTTAAAATAAGAATATATAATTAAATACATAATTTTTTTAATTAATTCGAGTTGATTCGAATCATATTTCGAGCGATTCAGAGCTGTCTTGAAATCGACTCGAAATCAGATTCGAGTCAAATTGAATCGACTCAAATTGAGTCAAATCAATTTAAACCGATTCCAAATCAGCTCAATTTTCGAACGATTTTCCAGCGACTTTCGAGTTTCGAATAATATGCTCAACCCTAATATTACACACAAACTTTATAATGGCCCAAGACAGCCATACCATCACGAATATGACATCAACAACTTAAAATGTGACGTTTAGAAAAATAAACCGACTGGGCAAGATAAGACACTAATAGTCAAGTCTGTCAAGAGTACTCATAATGAAAATTTATCACGTGTACTCGGGGAACTAGAGATGGACTCCAAGGAAGAAAAGAGAAGATTTGTACCTTTAAGGTTTTAAGAAGCTGGTCCCTTGAGAGCAAGAGGAGCAATAGCCGGTGAGCTTTCGAGCAGAAGAGGAGTGGATGAGAGCTTTCGGAAGGAGAGAAATGGCACAGGAGATGGAAAAAATGGGCCCTGACACCTTGTGAGAAAATCAAACCCTAAACCCTAATTAAACTGAGCCGGGCCCGGGTGAAAATTAGACCGGGAATTCCTAGGCATGCCTATTGCGCGCCTGGATATGTTGATTGTCATTAGTTGTTTTCATTTTAACTCTTCTCTTTCTTGATTAGCTCAGCTTGTATCTGCTAGGAGGTAAATCTGCCTAGGGGTTTTCCTGCTCTGCACTTTTTGATCATTTGTTCGTTCTGTGTTTGAGTTCTTAGATTTGACATTGATTGTTAATTAGATGTGAATTTTCTCTTCATTGATCAAGATCCTTTCATTGGTATCAGAGCAATCGACCTGGATTGCGATCATGCTGGTGGCGGAAGCGATGAGGTCTAAGGATCTGTTGGCGTAGTTGGAGGCCCTTAAGCAAAAGCATGACTCTATGGCTCGATCCCTTCAAACTTTGACGGATCAACAATGCAGAGCATTAGATGAGATGCGTGATATGTTCACAAGACTTCAAGTTAAGAAAGTAGCGGAGGTGGGAGGAATGGCATCTGCTTCCAATGGTCGTGCTCCACTCCACACCAATCACACTCCTTGCCATCCAACAGTAAGGTTTTCACGCATTGAATTCTCACACTTCCTGGGAGAGGTGGTGACGGAATGGATCTACCGCAGTGACCATTTTTTTGAAATTGATAACATACCTGATGACATTGCCTCAATGCAGAACATAAAGTAATGCTTTTGAATCTCTTTTAATGGTTTCAAAATGCAATTGTGCGGTGGCAGGATCAAGTTGGGTTCCCTCACCAGGTGGAGTATATCCATCTGAGAAAGATCCCATAAACCTTGTGACAAAAATAATGTTTTCATCTGGATGCTCCATTAATCGTAAAAATCACCATCGAATATGGGTATTCCATTCTGAGAAATTTGGAGTATGAGAATACGAAGCCTCCATATGATAGAGTGGTGATCTTTTGAGAGGAGTCGTGAGTGTAGACGATCCTCTATGATCAGTTGTCTTTTGATGGCGCAAAAACACTTCCTTCTCCCTCGTATCTCCTTTCTTCTTGCTTTCTTCTAACCCATCTCTGATATCGATGTAAACCAAATCTGGCCTTGATCGTGTTACTCAGGAAGAAAACAAAGAGAAGAAGCAGAGCAGAAAAACAGAGGTGAGAATGGAAAACTGAATATATGTTTTACTGATTAAAATACTTCACTGTTACAGGGTTTAAATTAGACACAATAACCGGCGTTACATCAAAAATAAAGAAGACAATAAAGGCAAAGTATTACCTGTATGTTATACACCATTTTTTTTTAAACATGAATGCTAATGAAAAGCTCGGACCATTTATTCTGACAGCCCCTTGATTAACCGTTATCAATAGAGAGGTAGTGTTGACTGGCTGGCTTTGAGGATTGATTGTGGATGGCTTGGCCGGCCAAGAGGAAGGGGAAGAGGGAAAGGAGGTTTCCTAGGTTTCACACACAGGCTCTGATTTCCATACTCGGGACCAAAAGAACAAACTTTATTATCCAACTTCCGATCCTTTGTAAATGAGCATTCTATCCCTATTTATAGACTAAGGAGCTATCATGGACATTCATGATTCTCCGATCATGACGATCCTAAAAAAACATTAAAATAAAAAACAGAAAAATAAAAAATAAGGAAAAACCATGGATCGTCAATCCAGTGGACAACTCTAGTCATCGTGTAGACCCATGTGTGACTTGATCCCCATCACACAGTCTCTAGAAGCATCATCAATAGACAAACTAATTCAATTCTTTCTGGTTGCGGTAACTTGAGGATACCCTAAACCTTAGAATAGGCTTTGGGAGGAATTCCTCTCTTGGGAATGTCACATAGTCTTCATTTGATCTCTTGCATGTATTCTCTTATGTAGGTTTCATGTAGATTCTTTGTGAAACCTAAATATGGCAGCATGCGTATACTATCATTGGGAGACCCTGAACTCCACAAAGTACACAAATCAATTCTGTTAAGTAGGTCTTCCAAACCTTCAGTTTGTATCATCTGAGATCATAGTGCTCTTGTATTGAGCCATGAACTTAGATTTTTTGACATATACTTTTCAGCTTGATGACAACAAACTTGTTTAGAACAACTATCATAGATAACTCAACGTGATCAACTCACTACCTACCATAGAGCATCCCTTATTCACTTGGACCGACAATTTGGAATGCTTCGAGTAGAGCCTCTCAAGGTTCTGTTTGGGATGGCGCCATAGCGGGTGGAAGGATGGTGGTGGTTGCGTGCCCAGATACGAATACACAAATAGCATTTGGGTAGAGACAGTCACAAATACTATGTTCTTGAAACAATGTTTTAGGCCAAAACACTTCTGATTGTTCTATTGCTGTGCTAAAAAGATCATCTTTTTCTCTACTTTTTTTGGCTACTTAGGTATGCTACTTGTGTTTACTCTCTACTTCTTACATGAATCTCTAACTTTTATCTTCATCCAGCTCAACCGGTGATGAGAGTTGAAAGAACTCCATAGTTAAGGGTGATCGGACTGGAGAAGTCCTGGGATGGGTGACCTCCTGGGAAGTCCCCGTAGTGCGGGCTTGACTATCGAGTTTACCTCATCAAAGGGAGGTTGTGGCCACCAACAACCCGCCTGTGGAGGGAGAGGGGTTGGGGTGCTTGGGCTGCAGCCCGGTAACGGTCTAACGAAGGCCTAGTGGGCTGAGGCCCACGGACGACTCTTTCATTCTTTTATGTTTTAATTGAATCTTGTCTTGTTTTACAGCTCTGCGCATTATGGAGGTTAGCTTATCACTCTCGTAAAAGAGTAGCTTGCTTGAATTTGAAATTAAAATCTTCATATTGGAAAGGTATTTATTTATTTATGTCAGAATCAAAGAATCCAACTTAAAATCAGTTGGTTATAGGCAGGTGGCCCAACTCCCAAAATTTTATTAAATGCACAAGGTTACATTCAACTCTGCAGGTTCGATCTGCATATTCGAAGAGAGATTTCGAGCGGAACAACTTGCAGAAATTGGCGCGTATGGTCAGGACGCTGACCACAATTTTCTTTAAAAAAAAAACTGAATTTGTGATAAAAATATGTTTGACAGATGGTTGATTCATCTAACACAAGGCTTATGAGAGAATATGTGTTGGAAACGAGTCACATAGAGGATAAGTAGTGTGCAAGCACTATTGCTTCAATTTATTTAAATACTACTAGCCCTCTTTTATTAAACTGGCCTACATGTATATGTTTGCATATACTCAGCAAATTTGTTGATCTAATGTGTGTATATATATACTAGTGCGGAGGGCACAAAGTACCCCCTCGCGTATAAAAAAATGAAGAACGTTTGTTTTGGTTTTGTTAGAGTTTAGTCCTACTCTTTCTGGCAGACTCGTAGAGGCCGTGCACATAGTAAAGATACTGAGTATTTTCACTTTCAATCTATTGATTTTAGGCTGTGTTTACACCATACCGTGTTATCAGAGCAAGCTGGGTTTAATAACAATTCACTCTCACATGACTTGGTTAAATAATCAGTCCACCTATTAGAGGTAGACCTTACATAAGTGAGGGGATGTGTTTAGAATATAATTTTACATTGGGAAGCTCGTATAGTCTTGAGGGACGACATACCCCCGCACAAAAAACAGAGACCGGACGGACAGGAATGTTAAATCTGATAATGTTTTCGTTTTATAATGGGATGAGAGTAGCAAAAAAAGGAAGAGCCTAAATATGATAAAAAAATTGGAAGAACTTTTTGTTTTGTTTAGAATTTAGGGTCCTTTTGACACAGAGGTGGCAATCGTTAACGTGATGGTTACAAATTGTCGTTCGTGAATGTTTTATCTCACTTAAGGAAGTCCGTCCATTTTTAATGTTTAAAATTAAATTTAGGGATATTTCTACCAACAATTGTCAACAATTTGCTCAAAATTAAAGGAGATGAAGGCATAAGAGGATGATGTGTGCAAAACAAGTCCTTGCTAGAACGATTTATAATAGTATATTATGTCACGAGACTCGCGACTAAAGGGAAAGGAAGAAAAGGATAAAAATACAGTGTAAATCTTTTGTTGTATGTTAACAATGAGCCAAGTTTACATAAAAATATCGAAGAACAGAGATAATTTTAGGTGACCCATCAACGGTTTAGGAGGTTTGCGAGATGCTATCACCGAGCTAGAGAAAAAAAATCATCAATGAATCCTTACAAAGATGGCATCATTAAAGCATACACTCGAACGAGAATTAAAGGCCGTCGTGAATGAAGTAGGATGGAGGCTCTTGTAGAATATATGCTTGAGGGAGGAAAGAAAAACATACTTTGCTAAAAGTTGATGCTTATATTTTGCGCTTTGTAAAGCCTATTGCATTGAATGATTGAATGCAATTTTCTCTCCTATGAATTCTTGGGGGAAATTTTTGTGTATGACTCCTTAAAAAGAGGGACATGTGGTAGTAAAATTGATCAAGGATCTTCGTCGTCGTCTCTCTGAGCCTAAGAGCCAATACAAGTACGAGTATTGCAGTAATCTCACTTGATTGATACTTGAAGCAAATGCGTATTTTGCACATCTTTTTCAAGTCATCGCAAATCCTCACAGTCGACCGTACAACCGGGCACGCTTTGTGGTCCCACACACTATGTGGGCCCACTGCACACATTGCCCGTTCTATATTTGTGGATAAACATTTTGAACAACTTTCATTATGCATGCCCAAATCATATAAATTTATTTTCTATCATTCCCATAAATTCAGAGGCAACAAATCTAGTTGAAAGGTAAAATGGCTACACAGAAGAAGACTACATGTCTACACAGAAGAACACTGATATGAATGAGATTTTCATGAAAATAAATTTTATTGTAATATAAAATCATAAAATTGATAATTTTAGAATTTTGGATGAAAATGATAAAATTAGCCAAATTATTTTATGATATTTTCTTTTTTTAATGATTCTATATTCATTACAAAGGATAAAATGTAACTTATCATTTTCAATGTAGAGTTATTACAAATGATAATAAAATAATTTTACATTTTTGATTGATTTCCATCTATATTTCTAAAGAAAAATGTCACGCCTTTCAATGTAGAGACATTACAAAAAAATAAAATTGAATGTCATAAAATAATTTAGCTAATTTTATTATTTTCCATTCATATTTCTAACATAAGGAACATTTTTGTAAATTGTGAAAACTTAGATGGGGAGGTAAATATAATTTCAAAAGATAGAAGGGTGCAACATGTAATTATGCAAACTCTCCGGGGAGGCCACAATAATTAACCCTATGAAAACACAAGATCTAAAACATTGCATTAAGCTTACTCTGACAGATGTTTATTTGTGAGAGGCCAGACCGTTAAAAATTCAAACAAATTATTAGATACATTCGGCGCATCTGCCTTGAGCGTATATAATGTCTAGGGTTTAGGGTATATAATACTTCTTACATATGCTGAAAGTACACATTAGATACATAATACTTCTTACAAACAATGGCAATGCAATAGAGTACTTGTAGGTTGAATCCCTTCTATTATCTACACAATACAACTACACTCCAGCCTTTATCCCACTATAATAGGGTCGGCTATATGGATCCTTTGTGGCCATTGTGCCCTGTCTTTTGTCATAATCTCACTAATGCCTAAGTACATCATGTATTTCCTTACAGTTTCATTCCAAGTTTTTATTGGTCTACCCCTCCCTCATTTAACATGCCTAGTGACTAGACTCTCACGCCTAATAGGTGCCTCTAATGGTCTCCTTTGTACGTCTCCAAACCATCTTAGACGAGCTTCTCACATCTTCTCTGCAATTGGTGCTACTCCTGTCTTATCCCTGATACTTTCATTCTAATTTTATCCAATCTCGTGTCTCCTCACATCCACCTAAGCATTCTCATCTCCGCAACTACCATTTTTTGCTCATCTACACTATTAAAAAAAGATTTTTGACGTAATGGTATAATGAGGATCAACAGATTAATCTCAAACAGTAAATGCATTTTAAATTTTAAAAAATAATTATTTATATAAACAGACCTGGGACCCAAGGCACTGGATATTTTTTTATATAAAAAATGTAATAATCATGTCATATAAGAAGTGATGCTATTGTTTGAATTTCATGCAAATTTCTCATAAATGATTCATTCAGGAATCAGGATCCTTTCAACAAGTGTGTTTGTTCTTTTACAATACCTTCCTCCACTCACTTTAATAACAAATAAATAAATAAATAAAAATCAATTACTTTTCCTTCTTTTTGAACAAACTAATCTGTTCTCCATAATAGGCGGCGCTGCCGACCATCACGGCCACGGTCACTCCCTGAACCACCACGCGCGCCCTCATCAACTTTTGCCCGAGCTGAGAATTTCCTTGCCGGAAACTTGTTATGCCTGCTACGAGAACACCTGCCGTGAGAAGTGCACCTGTACGATAGAGAGTTCAGCATGTCCCCAGTTACAGATAATCGAGCAAAGAAAGTTCGCATAATCATGTAACTTCAAAAATACACATGATTCTGTTATGGGCCGCTGGCTCAGTTGGTGATGAGACTCGGAGGAAGGAGCTCTCTCATCAAGGAAGCAGAGGGTTCGAGACCTAGCCTCAACAACTTGCCGCGTGAAATATGAGCACGGAGAGCTGGTTGGGGTGTGTGGCCGCGGCCCTGTTATATGGCTTGACCAGGTTCAAAACCGAATGAGCGGCCCATAATAGATTCACCCCAAAGGTAGGGTTTTGTTTGTAGGCAGCGATTGGTCTTCACCATGAAGAACTAGGGTTAGAGAGAAGCAAAGGAGGCTATCAGTTTCCTCCTCCCAAAACCCTACAACTCGTGGAGTTTAGAGGCTATTAGTTTCCCGCTCCCAAAACCCTACAACTCGCGGAGTTTATATAACGCTCTGGAATACATAAAAAATTTTTCAAACAACTAGCAAATTATATGGATGAATGTCTTAATTGATTAAATTTTGTAGCCAATCTAATGATAAATTATTAATTGAAATCTTTGAGCTAAAGAGTTAAAACATGATCTGGAGGAGCAGAATAGTATGTGAAACAATTCTTGGCACTTGCTAATCCTCTTGCCAAATTAAGGAATGTATTTAGATTCTAAGAGGGATTGAAGGAGATGAAGAAAAAACTGATATAAATAAACAAATGGAAATGAAAATAGAAAATAAATAGATTTGAAATTAGTTTTCATCTGGTTCTTACAAGGCCTGAAAGCGAGGATGATGGCACATGAAGGCCACGCTCATACGATCTTCTTCATGAAAGAATTGTTTCATTGTAGGGCACTCATTCTTCTAAATTTTGCGATTGACTAAAAAGGATGGGACGAAAAATCTAGGTAGTTTAAGGGGAAGAAAAATGCTATGATTATTTGAGCGGCGCGAATGAGAGCCATGGTGAGAAATGGAGCTCCCACCATGCGGTGGTGGGGATGAGAGCTAAAAATGAAGTTTTTAGCATTCCCCACTGCACTAGTTTCAAAATGGAAGCTTATCAAACAGGTGTCTATCTCCGGAGGCATTTTTTTCTTCTCACATGGCAAACTATTTAAAAAGATGTGGGTAGGGACAAATCTTTGTAGTTTCTCCTTTTTGTATTGTTAGAGTGAGGAAAGTATTATATTAACTATCAATTTCAAGGATTATCAACTAGACCCTTCCTTTCTTGGTTAATGCATTTATTATATATATAGAGGATTTCTATTGAATAAATCATCTCTTTTTGGCTCAAATGGAGGAGGAAGTTCAGAATTTATCCACTTCTCTCACCTCACCCTTTCATCGACCTTACCCTCCCCTCCATAAACAATTTTGATGTGCTTATTCTGACATTCCTCACGGTCCAAGAAGAAACTCTCCCTGCATTATTCAATGCCTCTTTCTTGGCTATTAATGCACCCGAAAAAAGATACTGATGTTATGATACGGCCACTCGCCGCACTTTCATAGCTATCGACATTATCTTTCATGAGAATACTTTTTTCTTTCCCTATCCCTCCATTGTGTCCCATATATCCCTTTTCTTTCATTGACACATCTCCCTAATCTTATCCCACAACAAGTTTGTATTTATCACGCTCTCTTACTGATACACCTTCATCTACATTGTTAGGCTCGATAGTGCTCCAATCTCCGCTTGCTAATTCCGCTATGGAAAGATAAATGACAATGTATCCCTTATTCCATTTACTCCTACGTATCATTTGACAAGTTATCCCCAAATTTTACTAGTCTTATTACTTGGGCGAGTGTCTAATCCTAAGACAAATTGAGGTAGCATAACATCATCTTCGAAGAAAGACCATGTATGTGGAGATGCAAGACTGATGTAATTAGAGTGAGAAATATAATTCAGTGTTATTCATTCCAATATGAGGTATATACATATACACTGTACACAATAAAGTGACTTGATTATAAGACGCTGGCCATCACGTGTATCTTTATTATTCTATGTAGTCCTTTTTTGGGGAAGGCATGCTACTACTTTGTATTCTCTTCCCACTCTAGATATACAAGTGAGAATGTCTCGTTATGATTTTCATTGGAATCTTGAATGTTTCACTCTCTTGGAGAGTGGATTATCAAGAAGGATCCAACCTCTAGATATTTGGTGGGAATTATCTCCGGATTGTATCTTTAATCTTCATGCAATTATAAGTTCATGTTATTGATTCTTGTTCTTGATACGTCTATAGCGTATCAATTGGTCTGACATGCCCCCTCTTTTAGGGTTTGCGCTGCAACCCTAATTGAATCTCCTCCCTATTTCTGCCGCCCGACGGTTTGCTTCGCCCGACTTTCGGCCAAACCGCGCCAGCACCTCTTACCGTCTCAGACTCCACCAATTTGATACGCGCACACCTCCTCCATCACCGACGCGACGTTTTAGCACACACGTACCTCCTGCCTCGCCGTCTTCGGCTATTCGTCGTACGCGCCTCCATCGGGGTACCGACTTGCTCGCATCTTTCGATCATCAGCCACCAACACTCCCATAGGGCCGCACCTTCCTGTCCGCCCATCCAGCGACTCTTCCGGAGCCGTTCAACAACACCTCTAGCGACGCCTGCACCTCACCACCGCCCGTGCCTCGCTGCGCCTTCTCGGCGACACCTCACTCACCACGGGGTCTTCGTCCGACCGTTCCTTGTCGCGCACCGCGCACTGCAATCCACTGCGTAACTGCTTTTACGGTTACCATTACCTACTGCAAATTAGGAAGTGAAAAATGGTTCTGTCACGGCAGTCGCTTGCAGCAACAATTTGAAGATAGACTACAGCTCTTAAAGGCTAGACGCCAAGGAGTGCAAACCTCACACACTCAAGCTCGTGGAACCCAAGAAATTTGAAGAAGCTCGCTGCATGCCTTCTCAGAAGGTGGCGATGTTCATAAACCAAAAACCACAACATCCTATCACCTGGATGAGAATGGGATCGCAAATCAAGAACAAAAGGATACAAGAACCAGTACGACTGGAAGCAATAGGAGCCTATCTCTAAGGTCCAAATGGATGTTCAGTCTAAATGGAAATCGAGTCTATGTAGAGTCAGGTTTTGTTGCACCTTGTTGTGCACCATGGTATGCCACTCGCACTAGACAATTCCCTTTGTCCAAATATATGTTGATGACATAATATTTGGGTCCACCTATTCCAGTGACCTTCGGGACGCAACTGTTGTTCCAACCTCCACGACGTCCTCCCAACACCTCTTTGGAGGCCATCGACCCCTCCTCTATATCCCTAACTTCAGCATTTTAATTTCATGACCTGAACACGTTCAATGGCCCTCTAAGCTGACGAGGCCACCTCCGTCGTTGCATTAACTGACTCCCATCACGATCACATGGATCAAAATGAAGCCCGACTTGAGGACTTCACTCTCCTCCTTTGTGAGCTCATGGACACGACGATAACCGCCCTCTGACTCCTCCGCCACCACCACCACCTCGGCCCGTTCCGAACAACACAGAGTTTTTGCACCTCACTATGGACATCCACCCGACCCATCTTCGCTGGATCTAGATTCCTGTGCTCAATGACACTGACACTCTTGGGTGGCTCGCCCGCGCCGAGCATTTTCTTCGACCTTCAGTCCTTCCTCGCCAACCAGAAGGTTTTCCTAGCTACTAACTATATGGAGAGTCTGACGCTCCATTGGGTGTATTGGTGCGCCAGCAAGTTCCTGACCTCACCAAGCCCATTTTGACAGAAGAACAATCTCTTAGTATGTCGAAGGCTCCCAATGAATAAAAGTACAACAACAACACTCAAGCCTTTATCCCACTATAATGGGGTCGGCTATATGGATCCTTGGTCGCCAGACTGCTCTATCTTTTGCCATAATCTCACTAATGCCTAAATACATCATGTCTATAAAAGTATTGACAAGAAAATACATAAGTGCAAGAGTCTAGATCTTATGTAAAAGTGACAATAGGTTAAGCGACCAGATTGGTGATGAATAGTTGCACTAAGCAAAAGTGGTATGTAAGACAAATGATTCATGAGGGCAATGGGAGCAATGGTACTATGTTGATAAACACAACCAACATAATAAGTAGCAGGCAATGCTAATGGAGCAAAGGAAACATGAGGGACATCGGGGGGGGGGGGGGGGGGGGGGGGGTTGGATCAGATAAAGTAGGTGAAGCGGGAGTCTCGGACTCCCACTGTCAAGGAAAAGAAGCTCTCTTAAGGTGTGCGCAGAAATTATGTAGTTTATGGGTAAAACAAAGCATAATAAGGGATACCATCTAGAAAAATAATACGACAAGACAAAAAGACGCCCGATAACATAACATCAATATCACTTATTATGAGAACTATATCCAAGAAAAACACAAGAAACAAAACTAAAGGATAATTTGTCTCAGTCAATCGAATGTAACAGAATGAAGCAATTGCATTCAAAGTCTCATGACTATACAACTTCTGATAAGGGGGCATACCACCAAGAACAAGAGTCAAAATCCTGTTGATCAAGAACACAAAGTGAGAATAGCTTTTGTCCAAAACAGAACTAAAACTTAAGCTAGTAAAAAGAGAGCCTCAGTGACATCATGAATACGGGAACGATGATGCTTGGCAATCAAATTCTGCTAATGAGCATGAAAACAAACATTTTGAGAAATTATCCCCTTGATTCCTTGAGAGATGAGAAAATTTCGAAAATAGTGAGATGCATACTCCCCCTTGAAGATAAGAGAAGTATCTTGCTTTTAGAAGAGAACATGGCTTCAACAATCCTTGTAAACTCAATCACCTTCAAGAAGAACTTAAAGACATGTTAGTCAACTAAGAAACCAAAAGAAAACTCATGGTCAATCACATGTTGATAAAAGCGTGACTATGGCTCAAGGGGTGTTGGGCTTAGAAATCCATGGCTTTGCATAGCCTAGGGTTGAATGTATAGCCTAGTCGCATCTGGGTGACATTTTCATCGCCAACATTTTTTTTTCGAAAGAAAGGAATAAAGCAATATGATGTAAGTGCCTGCATCATTTTTAAGAAATATAGATGACAATAATAAATGATTTATGGGTAGAATGAATAAATAATCTCATCTAGAAGATGCATGGGCATTTGATGTGATTATTTGACATGAGATGTGGTTTCTATAGCTTGTAGAGTTAAGAGGATGCCTATCATACTAGGCCATCTAAAGGAAGATATCATGTTCATAAATCACAACATACATTCCAATTGTTGGTCTTAGGCTATGTTGTTAAAGTGCACCTTAGGCGCACCTAAGACTCAAGACTCACCAGACTCAGAGGTTCACGTCTTTGTGTGTCTTTTTTGCGCCTTTGGAGCATAAAAGGCACGCGCCTGAGTGAGATTTCTGATATAATTTTTTTTAAAAGGAAATAATATAAGAAAATAATTTTTGGATGATTTAGTATTTGTTAAATATAATCGAGCATTGAGGCTTAGATACGATGAGAGTGGGCACATTGATTCTAATGCGTGATTGTTCAAGGCTTAGGGCGCAGACGCGCAAATGACTAGAGAAAGCGCACCACATTCATTTGAAATAATCAACATCAAACATTAGTTTATCTTCTTGATCAGATGCACCAAGACCCCATTGCGCCTTGAGCCTTTAATAACTAAGGTATTAGGACCACATAGAAAAAATGGATAAATTTCTTCTCATTAAAGAGCTCATACTCCTCTAGTCATTAGGGATGAGGGCGAGGAGGAAAGAGAGGATGAGGAGGATAAAGAGAAAGAACACAAAAATAGTTACGTGGAGAGGAGATGATGAGGGTTTTATTGTTTGTGATGATGATTGGTTGTCTTATCAAATCTATAGGAATTAAAGTGTTATTCTTAGAAGTTACCAAGTAGGCTTAGAAGTTACCAAGTAGGATTTCAAAATGTTTATGGCTTATGGTTTCAGAGTTTACAATTTAGGTTTAGTGTCACTACTACAACAAAATAAGTCATGGTCGTTACAGTAGCTATCATGGAGAGAGATTCGAACATAATATAATTCAGAGCCAAGATATTTACATCCAAGTATGAAGAGTAGGAACAATTACTAGAAAAAAGGTATGAAATGAACTTACATAATAATACACTCTCTATTTTTAAAGAATGGTACACTCATTCTCAAGACATCTCTAATAAGGAATACTATGTTCCGAGTTGATACTGCCAATGATTTAGATGAGCATGGTATTTTTTTGAGGAGACATCCCATCCCTGCCTTTATGTATAATTGAAGAAGAGAACAATATACCACAAGTTATCTTAGAACTGAAATTCTGAGAAGAAAGCATCAACATGTTACATTGCAAGATTTTGATGAAATATATGATATTTGAAAAATCTGAAGTTATCAATTTGGAGGTCACAAGGCAAGTTTTCCAAGAGAAAGAAAGTCCAATGGATCTGTTGAGAGATAAAACACAATAGTGGTGGTAAAGAAATTAAAATAACAATAAAATTATGATTACCAAAATGCAATTTTCTCCAACACATGTACAACGACAACAACACTCAAGCATTTATCCCACTATAGTGGGGTCGGCTATATGGATTCTTTGTCTCCATTGTGTCCCATCTTGTGTCATAATCTCACTAATGCCTAAGTACATCATGTATTTCCATATACTTTCATTCCAAATCTTTATTGGTCTACCCCTCCCTCGTTTAACGTTCCTAGTGACTAGACTATCACAACGCCAAACAAGTGCCTCTAATGGTCTCCTTTGTACGTGTCCAAACCATCTTAGTCGAGCTTCTCGCATCTTGTCTGTAAATGGTGCTACTCCTGTCTTATCCCTGATACATTCATTCTTAATTTTATCCAGTCTCGTGTGTCCACACATTTACCTAAGTATTCTCATCTCCACAACTCCCATTTTACACATGTAAAAATATTAAAAACATTTTCCTATACACAAGAGTTGGAGTAATGCAAATCTAAAGACCAAGTTGTTGACACACCTACAAAACCATTAAAGCATAAAGCATTTATCAAGCCGAATCCTACTCATACCTTGAATTTGCATTTTGTATACTTATTTACATTCTTACTTTGAATTAGTTTTATATTGCATCCTAGAAACCTTGTTATTTTATCATTTTGTTTTTGGTAACAGCAGAGCCAGTGCTACTTCCTATAAAAAAGAGAACATTTTTTTTGTAATTTGATGGATGAAATAAAGAAAAAGTTATTTCTTCATGTTAACATTTCTGTTTGCCCTATAAAAATAAATTTAAGCATTCCAAAAAATCCATATTTTCCTTCCCTCCACTGCCACAGCCCACAAGCATTAGGGTCTCAATCTCTGAAGCACAGGCATGACTAAAAAACAATCGGGTTCGATCTCTTCGTCATCCTCCCCATCCCCCAGGTTTCATTTTTCTTCTTTCATGTATGATGTAATTTTACTGAAGAAGCGCCTTGAGGAGAAAACCGTTTAGCTGCAAATGAGCTAGGGCAGTAACAACTTTGCTGGATCCGAACAAGAAGGAGAACAATTAAACAAACACAGGAATTGAAATATCCAATTCCAATTCCCACTCTCAAAACCCGGGCGGCCAGCATTGTTTCTTAATTTGATGAATGAAATCAAGAAGAAATTATTGCTTCATAGCCTCTTAAAATATCTGTTTGCCCTAGAAAAATAAAATTGAGCGTTCCAGAAATTCCATATTTCCCCTTCCGTTCACCGCCACAAGCATTAGGGTTCTCAAGTTCCGAAGCATCAAAAAATAGCTTAAAAAGAAATCGGGTAAACCAAAATGCTGAATCAAATCCACTAACAAAATAGAATCTAAATAACAGTGTGGATAGGTGATAAAACAAAGGAAAGAACGAAGGGGGAGCTACCGATAGGGACGAGAGGATTCAGAACGCGCTTCTTCTCGCCGTCAAACTCCGACAGCTGCGGTTTGGCGGCGACTTCCATATTTTCCATCCAACTCAACCCTAGGAGGTTTCCAGATTCCTGCTGAAATGCGAAGGGGCTCTTCGCCTTCTGGCAATGTTGAGGAAGTCCAACTCGGAAATCGCAGGAAACTGTTTTAACGCAAACGCACTTTTTGAGCGGATGAAAAAGTTCAATTTCATCCACAACGTACTTTTGTGAGCAAATAAAAACATATTTTATTTTTTGAATTTTTTATTTATTCTAAGCAGATAAAAACACAAATTTTAAAATAAAAAAAATAATAAAATAGAATAATTGTAAAAATTGAAATAAAGAAGATTAAAATGGGAAAACATTATATAATAGTATGAGTGCAATTTGGATCGGTTCGGTTCAATTCCACCCAAAACCAAGAACAAACACATATAGGTCCGGTTCTAAACTTTTGGATCCGGAATCGACCCACTGTCCTAATGTATAGAACCTGATCCAAACTGTTTGCTTCGGTTTGGTTCTCGGTTTTATCTGTCAATTTTTTTTAAAATGGTTATTTCAACTCATAATTCATTGCAATATAAATATCAATGTTTCAAAATAGTTGAATTATGACTACATCATATTGAAGTCATACAACCACATAAGTTCAATAAATTTTTTTTTGTCATACAACTATATTCTCAATTATTTTCGTGTATTTAGTCATACGACTATAGCCGCTGTCTCAAAAATATTTTCTTTAGTATTGATATTCTGTTCTCTGATCGGTTCTGGGTACCTGACCCTTGGAACCCAGAATCGAACCGAATTGTCGGTTCTGATATTATGAGAATCGGACCCGAACCGAAGCTATTCGGAACCGACCCAAACTATTCGGTCCGGTTTGATTCCGGTCCGATTCTCGGTTCTTCAGTTATTTTTGCACAACCCTATATAATAGTATAAGATATATAGGTTCACAAAAAAAAAAACATATTTATTTCTAGGCAACTAATAACACCATATTAATGACATGGAAAAAAATATATAAGAACTAAATGACATTTTAATAAAACTTTATATATATATATATAATATATATATATATATATATATATATATATATATATATATATATATCTTTATGTATAATAATTATATTTGAAGACATGAATGTATGGAAAAATCATCAAGCAAAATTATGCAGTTCATCTAGGGAATCAATCCCTATCACCCGCGCCCGGCGAGTCGCCGGCGGCCTGAACGGACGGCGGAAATAGTGCCGTGAGACCCAGATTTGGGTCTCAAGGGCACTGCCGGCGGTCTTCGCTCGCCGCCGGACAATCGGAGGCCGGCGAACGGTGTTCCGGGCACGGAAATTCGCCGCGAGCCGGTGGAAGCGGGGGAAAGTTAACTTTCTATAAATCTATTAAGCTTGGCGAAGCGGGGGGGCGGGCGGCTGCGGGGCGGCGAAGCCCGCTTGATTAACGAGCGGAGCAATTTTGGGACAAGAATTATTTAAATAGCCCGCCGGGGGTCGCAGAGAACGGAGTTCTGAAGATGCGGGGGCGACGAAGCGGGTCAAGCGGGCGAAGCAGCTTGATTCTGAATCCCTCACGGGAAAATATAGGAGAATATGAGAAATCTGAGGAAAATAACGAAGAGTTGGTATTCACTTGATCACCAATATTTAGATCTAAATCTGTATATGTCAATCCCTAGTTCTGAATCCCTACATCTAAATCCGTAGATCACTTAAACGAAATCAACATTGAAATCGATAACGCAATCAAGAATGAAATCAACAACGATAACCAACATTGAAATCGAAAGTAATCAAGAACGAAATCAATAGAGAATCAGCAGCAAAATCACCTGTGCGAGGGAGAGAATAAGATGTTCTCATATCGATTCTGGGTGGCTTTCTCCTGAGCGGTGATTGGCGGAAAGAGATCATCCTCTTGTGCTGCGACTGGCGTAAAGAAAACGGCTGGCCATGGAGGTCGTTGGCTGCGGGAAGGTTTGCTGTGGAGGTCGTCGGCGTCAGGATCGCTCCTCAAGAGGTTTGCGACACCGGCTGGAGGAAGTGTGCGACAGAGAGAAGTCTTGCAGAGTCGGGAAGAAGAAGGGGTTCATGATCGGGACGGAGAATGACATGCGGGATTTCACGGGATTCTGCGGGTTTAGGGTTGGGGGAAAACTATATTTATAAATGTTTGGTAATAGATCAGACGTTCAGTGTTTTATCAATCAAGATTGGATGACCTATATTTTTTGTTGTATTTTTGAACTCACGCTATTTGCAGGTCTGAGTATTTCTTTTTAATATAGTATAGATATAAGAGAAAATATAGTTCATATTGTTGAAGCCGGGAAAATCCATACTCCAAAATTCAGATCAATGCAACCTAAGGTTACCCGTCTAGTGGTCGGACTCGATGGTTTGATATGCTTGGACACAAAAATAGCGGGACAACTAAAATGACCTCAGGTGTTGCGACAGGGAGGTCCCACAACGTATCTAGATGCTTAAAAGAACTTTCCCATCCACAACCAAAGATGATTGAGCGAGGTACACGATGGACACTAGCTGACGACTATCTTTAGATGGAGACGAAAAGAATGATCACTATCTTGCGGCTTATGTCCTTGATAGCAGGATCCAAGAGCCTAGCTAAAAGTCCAGAAAAAGAGGTGGTCGAGATATTTTGCGAGATATGTGTTGTACACATATAATAATTTTTTTTTAACAAAAATATAATGTGAAAGAAAATCAAGCTACAACTAAATTTATTGTCACCGCTAAATATGTGTGTTCGCTATATTAAAAAGAAAAGCTTGGGTGATCATTCCTAATCTTAAAATAGGGTCATCAAATGAATGTCACTCAATTTTAGTTTATCTGATATAAAGAAACATGCAGTCTTTAGTAATACTAGCCACGGGCACATGACCCCTTTATTTGTAGGGTATGACGACAATAACATTCAATAGTTCCTCAAGTAATGATCATGCAGTCTTTAGTAATACTAGCCACGGGCACATGACCTCTTTATTTGTAGGGTATGACGACAATAGCATTCAATAGTTCCTCAAGTAATGATCGGATTACTATCGCACAATGTGCATGAGAAGCCCCGTGCGCAGCAGTCATTTTCCAGTCATGTTGACGATGATACTTTTGAAGCATTACTATGACATCAAGCTTAAGGATGCTCTCAATAATATTCATAACTACTTAAAGGCGCATTGAAATTAGACGAGGCTTATGTCACATTAAAAATTTTATTCATGCATGACTACCTTTAATTCATAGTTTAATATGTTTAAGCATCACAATCACATAAGATCCATTGAAATATAGGCTCCGATTGGGGGAACTTATTAAGGTCCGGTTCATGCGGTCATAATCGCTTGATTGGTGAAAATAAGTTCCCCCAAACGGAGCCATAAACTCATAATTTAATTGTTCAAGCAATACTTACGAACTGCCTTTCATGAATGCCCGAACTCAACTAATAAACTTCCATCCATTTTAATGTTGAAATTAAGTTTTTTTTAGGGCACTCTAAACTATTGACCGTCAAACACATTTTATGACAAAGGCGTCACGTTTATTAAACTCACTGGAGCAAAAACAACATGCCAGACATACCCAAAGATAGAATGGAGTTTCTAAACAGGGTTCCCCTCTAAACAGGCGTCGTGATTTCAAACGAAGGTCATATAAATCGAGGGGAAAAAAGGCTCGTGTATTTTCATAACTCGCAATGGAGAAAAAACACTAGAACAAACAAAACCTGAATGATTCCTCTAATGCTAGCATGTAACATTTCATCCAATCATGATCACAAATGATACTAATTAATAAATAATAATGACATGCTTTCCTTCATAATGCAAACCATAAATACAACACACATACAACTATGCAAGCTTCTCCTAATAATATTTAGTATCTAGAAGCATAGAGGTTGATGGAAAGTGCATTGCGTTCATAGTAGGAGACTATATATATGGCTTTACAAACAATTTTCATGCGACAAACTGGAACCGCTCGTGCGCACGTGATGAGGCAGGAATCATTGAATCAAGTGCCGGGACGATTTATTTGTTGCCCATTTCTCCAAAAATGCCACAACTGGCACACAGAGGACATCTCAAAACTACAATCCCCATCTTCCATCCCTCGCAATGCAGACAAGCTGATACTAAAAGTGCATATAACATAAAGAAAGCCTGATCTGTTTCAATGGTAGCAAAAATGAAAAATAGGCAGTAAAGCAGTATGATACCTGCATGTAAGTTATTATTACCTAAATGAATAACATATTGGTAGTATACACTGCTTCAAAGAGTAGCTTAGCTTCACCAGAATCATAATTTAAAAAAAAAATTCAAAAACCTGTATCAACTCTAGAGCTTCAATGAGAATGAAGGCATTCATTCCCTAAAAGATCCCTCCAAGCCGAAGAAAACGGCCTGCTGGACTTTGTTTCAGCGAAAAAACCCTCAAAAATACTCTAGTGAAAGCATGCGACCGCCTGCACCTCTAAGTAGCTACTGACTAGATTCAGGACCTAAGATCATCGGATATTGCAGAAGGTATACAGTGCATGGTGAGAATATCCGGAGTCGCTGCTTTTGCCGTTTTTGTCTGGAGAACTACTATCTGTAATCACAAAATTGTGATCCCATTAGAAAAGAGCTATGGATTTAAGAGGAATTTATGTCAATACATGCTATATAAATAATAAATTCTAAACCCTAAGTTCTAAACCCTAAAGAAAAACGTATGTACAAAAAAACTTTGCGTAAGGAATATTGGTAAGCAAAAAGAAATCAAACTCCAAATAGTAATGCTGCTGCTAATGGGTAGTTCGCTTACAAAAAAATTTCAAGAGGGGTTGTCTTAATGAGACTTTAAACAAGTACCTGTTCATATTCCAAGTCAAACTGCAGGAATTCATCCTTACAATTTTCTACCATTGTCGCCAAACTTTTAAGGTTCTTGAGCGGTTTTCCATTGAAGGCAAGTACCTTCATTTCAAAAAAAAAAGCAATTGGTATAACATGATGCAGGAACAACAAAAATAGGCGAAGTTAAACTACAGCATATTGAAAGTAATGACATGTCTCCCAACCTGAGTGTTTACAATATCTTCGTAACCAATGTTGATATCAGCCACAAGCACCTAATATTTCAAAAGAGAAAGAGGAAGAAAGTCTTTTAGATGATAAAGTAAAACAGATAAAAAATTTGGTGCATTTCTGCAAAAGGAAAATGAACTATAAGTGAGAATATGAGTTCTCTAATCTACTGAGCTAAAGTAGGAACCTGGGAAACTACTACTAACTGTTCATCAGGTGACTGTGCCATCGCATGTAGGTGCTTCTCCAACAACTTCACAGGTGCATCATATTCATAATCTTTACCATACTGTGAATAGAAAAACACAAGTTCAGATCTTGAATACTACTGCTTGTGAAAAAAATAGGAGACATTTATATCTGTTAGAGTTATTATTATTCAATAGTTTAATATTGTTGAGTTTAGTCCCACACCGCAAATCGGTGTGGGGTGTCTTGATGTAAGTCCTATATATTGCCCCTACGTGGAAGAATAAAATTACACCTTCTATTCCTTTCTACATGGTATCAGAGGCTCGATCTGAAACCTAAAATAAAATTTTCTCCCGTGATTCCATTTCCGCCGCTACTCTTCCCCCCGACCCGTGCTTCCATTTCAGCGCCCTGCTAGGGCTCACGCTCGCCGCTCCTGTCGACGAAGTTGATAGCTGATCTCGTCAACAGGAGCGGCTCCGATTCCGCCACCGCTGTCGTGCGTCATCACCGTGCGCTGCTCCATCGTCATCGCCCTCATCGACTGCTTCTCCCGTCGTGTCGTCTGCCTCCGATTCCGCCAACGACATCGACTGCTTCCGCCGCTGCTGTGCGCTGCCAGCGACATCTCTGCTTCTCCTGACGGCTTCGTCGTCTTCTCCCGACGGCTTTTCTTCTGTCGTCGTCTTCTCCCGACGGCTTTGCTTCTGTCGTCGTCTTCTCCCGACGGCTCTGCTTCTCCGCTGTTTTCTAGGGTGTCGTCTCTGCTTCTCTCCCGATGGCTCTGCTTCTCCGCGCTCCGACACCGACGCCTGCTCCTATGCGCTGCCATGCTGCTTCTCTGCGCCACTCCTCTGTTGTTGTCGTGTTGCTCCTCTGCGCTCCGCTGCCGTGCTGCTCCTCTGCGCAGCCGTGCTACTCCTCTGTGCGGCTCCTTGCCGGCTGCGACAACTCTGGCTTGTCGCCTCCTCTTCCGGCTTGGTGGATCCATGCTGCTGCTGCGCAGGAGCTTCTTCTTCTGCCCGGTCTAGTTTTTTTTTGTAGCAGCTGTTCTTGTTTTTTAGTTGTTTGTTGTTGTTGGGTTGTTGTTGTGTCTCCTTACGATTTCAGCTTTCCTCCACGTGATCTGGGTTCATGTACCCGACGAGGGTCCCACATGTGCATGTGGTCTACGTGAGGGGGAGTGTATGCCACGGCCTCCAGGCATAGTCTATGCCTTCTTGCACGTATTCCACGTGAGAGGGAGTGTTTGTGATAACGGCGACTCGGATGCCTCTTTTCCGACTCCTGCCTTAGTCACACATGGCCCCCAGGTCGATTTCGTATGTTGTTTGTGTCTCCTCGTCGTTTTCTCTGGATTGGGTAGGGTTGGTTTGGTCTTTCGTGGTTGACCTAGTTTCCGCTCCGAGTGTATCCAACGTGGTCATGGTCGGTTTTGGGGGCCAACGTCGTGTGCCTCTTGCCTGGTTGAAGTATCCCTGATTCCCTGGTGACACACGGTTGAGCCTCGGTGGCTGTTGTTTTGTCCCACGTTGCCAATCTTCTTTTACCTTCCGTTTTATGTCGTGTTCAAGCTGTAGGGCCCCCCTTCAGCTTGAGGGGGAGTGTTAGAGTTATTATTATTCAATAGTTTAATATTGTTGAGTTTAGTCCCACACCGCCTATCGGTGTTGGGTGTCTTGATGTAAGTCCTATATATTGCCCCTATGTGGAAGAATAAAATTACACCTTCAACTCCTTTCTACAATTATCAATGCTTTTGTGCACAGAAATGATAGTAGTCTAGCTAAACATAATGTAAATGAAAGAATACACTCTGGATACAAAATCAAGCCTTGATAAAAATTGATCAAAATCAACAAGAATATAGTTTTCATATATATTGAAAATATCGAGTTAATGTTGGTCTATTAGAGACGTTATGTGCATTTAGGGTTTAGTCCCACATTGCAATTTTAAAGAGTCTGTATGTCTTATTTAATACTCCCTTTTTTTTTGAAAAGATGACCCCAAGGTGCCGGGGAATAACAACTAGGTGGTCACAACAAGGAGACCCCACAATGGAGAGCCGACCGCCCTCGCCTGGCATGCAACCCAGTTAGCCCGGATATTGCCTACGCGTGGGATGTGAAGGAATCTAACACTCCAGAATTGCCCAGTATCCCACCAAATAGCATGCAAAATTGGAATAAGAGACGAGCCCTTCAGAGATGCCCAAATGAATAACAGCAAGCTCACCAAAGACAATACCATCCGGCGGGGCATCCAACGTAGCGGACACAGTCCAAATAATACCTCTTAATTGATGAATAACATGTATCAAGTATTTCCTTTCTCATCTTTCTAACATGGTATCAAAATGAGATTGACGTCTCCCAAAAATTTCGTCGCCCTAAATGTTGGTGACTTAATTTTCTCGGTGGCTTCCTCTCGCGTCGCCCGCTAATTTCTTCCTCTCATTCTCATCAACAAATTATGTTCCCGCTCCCGTCGTGCTGACATGCTTCTTCTCTCGTCGATGAGATCAGTTTTTTTATTTCTTCAACGGAGCGGCTCCTGATGCCCTCGTCATCGAGCTCCGCTACTTCTGATCCCGTCAGCGTGCCTGCCTTCTCGACCGGTCGATCCAGTGGCTGCTATTTGACTGTGTTCCCGACGATCCCCTCGAGCGTCTCTGCTGCTTCTCCTTCTGATGTCGTCCCCTCCACTGCTCATCGCCACCGGCTTTAGTACCTTTCTGCATTCAAGTCGCAGATCGTCGACGCCTTCCCGTCCGGCTGTTGATCTCGAGCGTTTCTCCTTTACCGATTGCATTTCTCGTTTATGTCACCTCCCTACTTCGAAAGATCGTGCAACTTCTTTTGCTGGCTCCGTCTATCTTCCGCAGCAGTCTCGCCATCGACGGTCTATCCCGATGTTCCTGTTATCGCTCGTGACCACAGATCTCGTCGAGCTTCTCCTCGGATAATCCAGTCGTGTTTCTCATCTGTTGATCCTGTCGGCCCCTAGCTTGTTCCTATTGTTGTCGATGGCTTCCTCTGCTGATCCCACCGGTGATGTGAATCTCGTTGTTTGCTTCTCTTATCAATGGAGTTTTCTTATTTATTTTTCGAAGTTTTATCTATATTTGTTTGGTAGTTAATTTTGTTAATGTCGTATGAGTTTACTGTGTGCTATATGCCTTCATGCACATGAGTTTCACGTGAGGGAGAGTGTTTGGGACGAAGGCAACTCAGATGGTATTTCCTGACTTTCGCCATAGTCCCACGCGGCTTCTAGGCTTATGTCGAGTGATGTTTTCATCTCCCCTATTTTCTTTCGATCGGTACATGTGTTGTGGCACGATCGTTGTTGATTGTCTTAATCTCAGTAGGATGTATAGTGCGGGACAGTGTCGTATGGGACCATCCTTTGTGCAGATTATCCCGACGGATTATCCCAGTTGCCCGTTTGATGATTATCCCTACATCGTTTGTTATCCTCCACATGTGCGTAGTCAATGTTGGTTGACCTTATTCCAGCGAGTCTACGTCGTGTGGAACCTGCATTGTGTGTGGGTCTATATCGTGCGTAGCTATGTCTTCGATATATGATTACCCGACTTGGAATTTCCCCTGCTGGCTCGTTTGATGTTTTGTCCCATATTGCCTACCTCCATTATCTTTATTTCATATTTTCAAGATGGAGGTTTCCCTTCCAGCTTAAGGGGGAGCTTTGGAAATATCGAGGTAATGTCAGTCTATTAGAGACGTTATGTGTGTTTGGCGTTTAGTTCCACATTGTAATTTTAACTTTAAGATTCCATGTATGTCTTATTTAACACCCCCTTGTAGATGAATAACAGGAATCAAGTATTTCCTTTCTCATCTTACAACAATATCAAATATAAAAATATGCATATAATGCATTCTGGGTAGAGGACTTGTAGAAGGCAACAGAAGGCCATAGAGTTTCATAGTCAAAGGCTTCATCTTCAACATCTCATGCCCCGTCTTCCTTTGGAACCACAGACATAAGATTTCATTTTGAATGATTGGAGGTATAGAAGTTGGAGTCATCTACTACTTGAAAACTAATAGACACTTCGCTTATCTTCCTACTACTGATAGATCATCCTCCTCCTGATAGACTTTGCGACTTTACCTCTCTCCTTTAGAGTTTGAATGGCATGCATGTGATTTGGACAAACATGTGCATATTATTTCCCACTTTTAATATTTTCTTGATGCACTACTTTTAAATTAGCCCACAAATATCTGGCCTCAAGAGTCTACTTCTCAGCCATGTTTTCATTACTGTGTCACCTTTGTTGATGAATATTTCAGGGCCACCTACATAGTCAAATGTTGGTTTCAGGTTCTACAAACAATTATCAAAAATAAAAGTCCCTACTCTACTATGATCTTACATAGTGATAATGCTTTATAAATTATGCATAGCTACTCTCTAAATCTCTCTCTCTACTCCCTTTCTCTCATTCGCAACCTAACCGACTGCAAAATCCTGATCCCACTACATCGTGCGACCGCCGCTCCACCGAAGCCCCCCTTCTTCGTCGGCGTTCTTTTCCCTTCTCACCATTGTGCCTAAGGGGTTCCAAGAAGGGATCCGTCTCCCTCCTCCAGGACTTCCCTCTCCACCTTCCTTGCACGAGGTCGCAATCTAGGGCACATATCAATTTGGTATCAGAGCCACCGCTCCTTCCATCCGCCAACCAGGCCGCTTCTGCACCGCCGATCCCTTTTGTGGCCTACTGTGATGCCGATCCGGTCCGCCACAGCCCTTGCTGCGCCGATTCAACAAGTCCGTGCCCGCTCCAGGCGGACTCTTCTCCGCACCACTCACAGAACGTTCTTCTTGGATCTTCTCTCGTCGGGGGCTCCTTGCTAACCGCCTCCACCAGAATGCTTCCTTCGCCGGATTTTCCTCCACTTCGAGCTTATTGCCACATGGCTAACGAAGCTCCGGGAGGCCCGACCTTGGCCTAGACTTTGGAATCATTCAAAGCCATGATGGCAGACAACCACCAAACCCTCCTCGCCGCAATCCGGCCGGACGACACTCCGCCACCCCCACGCACCGCCTCCGCCTCCTCCCCATCCATCCCTGAACCGCCGCACCACAACCAGCCGGTCGATCTCCCGGCTCGCTTCGACTATTCCACAGTGCCGTGTTTTGTGAAGTTGGATTTTCCGATCTTTGAGCGTTGTGAAGATCCCCTGACAGGGTTGAGCTGTTGTGAGCAATTCTTTGTTGCACAACGCACCCTGTAGGAGGATTGGCTAGGTGTAGCCTCCTTCCACCTCATGGGCCTGGCACAACTCTGATTCTCCCACCTTCAACGGGAGAAGTCTACCTCACATAGGATGACTTCAAGATCCAGTGCAGCCTACATTTTGGGCCACCGCTCCGCAACAACCTTATCAGCGACTTAATCTCCTTGAAGCAGTCAGACTCTATCGATGACTACTTAGAGCAGTTTCACATGCTGCTTGCTCGTGTTCCGCTGGCTCACCAGGTGACCTTCTTCACTGCGGAATTACATGAGTGCCTCTGCATGGACGTTGAGTTCCAGAACTCTTCGGACCTTACCACCACCATGGGTCTAGCGCGCGTCTGCGAGAAGTGCATCTTGTTGGACTGCCCCCACATGGGGCGCTGTAACATTGATAGCTCTTCCCAACATTACAGTCAGCCCCAGCCGCCTTCGGCGGGGGGGGGGGGGGGGGGGGGCATGGCCAGGACCAAGGACTGGGAGCGCCCCACCCACATTCAGCGCTTGCCGAACCAGGAGATGGCCGAACGCCGAGCAAAGGGCCATTGATTCAATTGTGATGAGACATACACTCGTGGACAACAGTGTAAACGTCTTTTTTGGCTCGAGGTCGACGACCCCTTAGATGGGGAAGCCAGTGATGACAAGCCAGGGGACCTCGCGATCTCTTTGCATGCCATGTCGGGTCCACAATCTAGGGACACGGTGCATATGCCTATCACCGTGGCAGGGCACCAACAACTTGCACTCATGGACACGGGCAGTACACAGCTTCATCAGCGCCCACACAGCCCAACGGTTTCAGCTTCCCATTACCAGCGGCAATTGTTTGCGTGTGGCCGTGCCAAATGGTGCCTCCATGGCTTGCACCGGGGTGTGTCAGGACGTTCCAATTATTGTGGAGGACTATCATTCTTAGGTGGACTTCTTCGTCATCGCCCTACGGGGATTTGAGGTCGTCTTAGGGACGCGTTGGTTGCGTACCCTTGGCTCGATTTTGTGGGATTTGGAGGGTCTGACAATGTTCTGGGGACAAGGGCCTTACTTGACAGTGTAGCACGACCATCCGAAGACGAACGTCGGTCGTGTTTTATCTCTTCAGCCTGATTCTTCCGTGCAACCGAATCTCACAGCCTTTCTTCACGAGTACAATGACACCATGGCCGCGCCTACAGGGCTTCCCCCCTCACACCGGCAAAATCAACGCATTTGCCTCCTTATGAACAAGGCCCCGGTAGTCCTCCGCCCCTACCGCTATCCATTTCTAAAGAAGGATGAGATCGAGGGGCAGTGCACCGAGATGCTTCGCCAGGGCATCATCCGCCACAGCGTCTCACCCTTCTCCTCCCCGGTCTTTTTAGTCCACAAGAAGGATGGCTATTGACGCTTCTGCGTGAACTACCGCTTCTTGAATGAGCAAATGGTGAAGGATAAGTTTCTCATTCCGGTTGTCGAAGAGTTATTGGATGAGTTGCACGGGGCACGCTGCTTTTCCAAGCTGGATCTCTGCTCGGGGTACCACCAAGTCCGTATGTTTCCGGCAGACGTGCTTTCCGCACACATCATGACCACTTCGAGTTCCTCATGATGCTTTTCGGGCTCACGAACGCCCTGTCAAGTTCCAAGCACTCATGAACGAGGTATTTCTTACTGTCCTTTGTCGTTGCGTATTTGTTTTCTTCGATAATATTTTGGTGTACATCAAGATTTGGGAGGCACACCTCGACCACCTCAGATAGGTTCTCCAGCTAGCCCGCTCTCACCGGCTTTTCCTAAAGCAGGCCAAGCGTTCTTTCGGCACTGACAAGGTTGCCTAATTAGGGCACATCATTGAACACACTGATGTCTTTGCTGATCCAGCCAAGATTCAGGGGGAACTCGACTGGCATGTTCCCCAGACTCAGCCAATTTATCCAAGGCTACACGGTGATAGCCGCCTCCTTGTTGTCTCTCTTACGTCGCCAGTGCTTCACATGGGACAACTCCGCCACGGGGGCCTTTCGTGTGACAATCCAAAAATGCGCCAAATAATTTAAATTTTTTTCCCAGATGATGAACAAGAGACAAATCGAATTTTTTACGAACAATTTTCGCGTTTTCTTTTAAGTTTCATTTCATTTTATTAGTTACATTTGCTTTATTTATTTATTATGGGTGCCAATAGCCAAATAATGTGATTGTGTGGGCTTGTTAAGTGGGCTGCCATTAGTAAAGTGGGTTGGATTATTGTGCTGGCTGATTTGATGTGCTGGCTAGTGTGGTGTTGGCGGGTTTTGACACTTGGATAAGCCAAGTGTTGGCTAATTTGTGCTTTGGGATTTATTTGGTGACACCTTGGAGTTGTTTTGACACTTAGAATGCTGGGTGTTGGCTGGTGGTGTAGCTTGGTTTGCTTGGTGACAAGTTTAAGAGGTGCAATAACTCTCTTGTTTGGATTTTGTCTTATGACCTCTTATCTCTTGTTATAAATAGAGCTGAACCTCTCTCATTTCTTCACTCCCTTCTCTTTCCTGTGTTGTTTCTCTCTTCCTCTCTTGCCCCTTTGTGTGGTTGCCCTGCTGCTGCTCCCTGCTGCTGCTCCCAAGCTGCTGCTCCCGAGCTGCTGCTGCTCCCGAGCTGCTGCTGCTCCCGAGCTGCTGCTGCTCCCGATGTTGCTGCTCCCCGTTGTTTCTCCATGTTGCTGCTCCTGAACTGCTGCTGGTTCCCCTGCCGTGCTGCCTCCTGTGTAGCTGTTGTGGCTGCTGTGAGCTGCCCCTTCTCCTCCCTTTACTAGTTTGGTCATTACTCTTCTATTATTACTATATTCAAGACTATTTTGAGGCATCTTTGTGATCATTTTATGGCTATTTTAGTGGTCTGTTTTGGACTGATTTTGACATTAAACCTTGTTGTTTTTAAAGGGCTGATATGTATACTTTTGGGGACTATTTTGAGACTATTGTTTTGAGCTATTTAGAAGTTTTTTTGACTGTTTTGTGCTGTTTAAACGGTTGATTTTGGATTTACAGTTTCGGTAGAGGACTGTTTTTGGTTAGACTTCAAGTATTAATATTATTTATTTTGTCGTTTATGTTGACTTTCGTATTTTGAAGGATTTTAAGCGACAATTAGTTAATCCTTTAAAACATTAACGCTACGAATATCAAGTGACACAACCAAAATAAAAGTGCGTACTATTTCAGTGGTTTCCGAGGACAAGGAACAAGAGGATGACGGCGTAAGATAATCGTAGCAATAATGCGAATAAAAGTATTGATAAAGGTAAGACCTTAGTGAGTTTCTTATTTCTTGGATTAAGTTTTATTCACGTAATTTCATATTTATGTTTTACCTTTTAAATAAACACTGCCTGTGCATATGAGTTGCATACCTAAATATTTCCTATTTGATGTAATTAAAAGGGGGGGGGGGTGTTTAGGAAACAATTTTGAGAATAAACATTTAAGTAATTATTGTTTAATGTGATGTATGCATATTGCTATCTCATTGTTTGCATGTATAACTATTCACGAAACATTTTTCTCACATAATTCATAATTTTTATGACTAACCCATTGTGGACTCATTTTTTTAGAAACCAAGAGCGTTTCTCAGTGCACCAAAGAGGATCCACCCTGAAGAGTTGGCGAAGGTATGGTTAAAGATATTCATAGGCATTGGCGAAACTCGGGAAAGGCACAAAACCTCATGTACCGATTCTGATTGTGATTTTTGTATTGAGTACGGTTAAGTAATTAAAATTCTCTGTAACAACTATTGTAAATAAATAAATTTAAGAATAAAAATTTTGATGTTTATAATCTTTGTACTGTGGTTTGTATGCTGCGACCTTTTTATTGAAATTACGTTCGATCATTGAAATCTTTTGGGAAACCCGGAATAAAGGGTCTTCACAATTTGGTATCAGAGAAAACGGTTTTCAATAATTTGTGTCGTAGGCAGTACGAAGTCATAACAAAAGTTAAAAATGTAACATAATTAATTTAAAACTTACGTATAAGAACTCATCCAGGTTTATTCCAGTCGACGTCGTCAAGAGATTCGAGAAGAACGTGGAGTTCAGCAAGGAACAAGATCCGAGGAAAGCGATAATGAACATCGTTAACATCACCCTTCAGAATTTGTGTTAGCAATTGCGAAAGCTCGTAAGTTAGTATTTCCTACATTAACTGTGTTAGGACAAACACTCTCACCTGTTGATCCTACTCCTAGACAATATCCAATGAACCTTCCTCCGGTAGCACCTGCACCTCAACACCGACAAATGCACTATGACCTAAAACAATTCATGAAGTTAAAACAACCAACTTTTACTGGAGGCTTGTCTCCCTTAGAGACTGAAGACTGGATTCTCCGTATAGAAACGATCTTTCAAGTTATGGACTGTCCAGAAGATCGAAAAGTAGTATTAGCTCCGTTTGTTCTCGAAGGCGCGGCTAAGCGTTGGTGGAATAATGTTGTCGTTACGAAGTTCGCCAGACGTGGCATTATAACGTGGTCAAACTTCCTTCAGGAATTTACAAACTGGTTTGTACCTCGGTCAGAGAAAAGAGTCTTGCACGACCAATTCCTGCGACTCGTTCAAGGGGCAAAATCGGTGCTGCAGTACGAGACTAAATTCTCTAAGTTGACATACTATGTCGATTCTCTCGTAACCTCCGAAGAAGATCGTTGCCGACAATTCCAACAAGTACTGCAAGACGATATTCGTAATTTGCTAGTGCCTCTTGATATTTTAGAATATGAGAAGCTGTCGAGAGGGCGCAATTAGTGGAGATTGATCAAGAAAATTTGCAAAAACGTCGACATATTGGAAAAAGAAAAATAACAGAAACGCAAACGCAAGACGAAACTCAAAGTAAAGATGCTAAGACATTCCAGATTGGCCCATCAACCAGTATTGCATCCCAAACAACTACGACGAAGTGCGCCAAATGTGACCGATTTCATCGAGGAGAATGTTTAATTGGGGCTTGTTATTATTGTCGTCAACTTGGCCATACAAAGAGAACGTGTCTGAAACTCCAGAACAAAGAAATTAACGGTCGCGGACAACCACCACTTCAACCGCAACCACAAGTATATCAAATGTTTGTTAAATCGTTAGCTTCGGCACCTGCACCTGCGCCTGCTCCTATCCCTGCTCCAATTCCTCCTTCAAAAGTTCCTAAAAAGCGTTTAATCAAGCCGCGAGCGTTCAATTTAGAACCGTATCACAGGAAATAAATTGTAACGGATGCATAGTATGAAACATATGTACATATGTATTAAACTCCTTGTGTATAAATAAACAGTTAGTTCTTTTTTTTAAAAGTCTTATTTCAAGTTACTAACTTTCAATTTATAAAGTTTGTTTTCGAGGACGAAAACTCCTTTAAGGAGGGAAGAATTGTGACGATTCAATAATGCGCCAAATAATTTTAATTTTTTTCGCCGATAGTGAACAAGAGCCAAATCGAATTTTTTACGAACAATTTTCGCGTTTTCTTTTAAGTTTAATTTCATTTTATTAGTTACATTTGCTTTATTTATTAATTATGGGTGGCAATAGCCAAAAAAAATGATTGTGTGGACTTAGTAAGTGGGCTGCCATTAGTAAAGTGAGTTGGATTATTGTGCTGGCTGATTTGGTGTGCTGGCTGGTGTGGTGTTGGTTGGTTTTGACATTTGGATAAGCCAAGTGTTGGCTAATTTGTGCTTTGGGATTTATTTGGTGACACCACGGAGTTGTTTTGACACTTGTAAGGCTTGGTGTTGGATGGTGGTGTAGCTTGGTTTGTTTGGTAACACCTTTAAGAGGTGCAATAAGGCTTCATTTGTTTCGGCGGTGGCGGGTGGATCCGGCGGATGGAAACGGAGTGTTCGAAACGGAGGGGGGAGGTGGCTGCTCCAAACGGAGCTTTTTGGGGCGTTTCTCAAGGTGGGCGGGTGGAAACGGAGCAAACGCCATCGGAGGTTCATTTGTTTACCCGCCTTCCGGCGGCGTTTGCCCAAAACGGAGCACCGAAACGCCCAAACAAATAGAGCCTAACTCTCTTGATTGGATTTTTTGTCTTATGACCTCTTATCTCTTGATATAAATATAGTTGAATCTCTCTCATTTCTTCACTCCCTTCTTTTTCCTGTGTTGTTCCTCTCTTTCTCTCTTGCCCCTTTGTGTGGTTGCTCTGCTGCTGCTCTCGAGCTGCTGCTGCTCCCGAGCTGCTGCTGCACCCTGTTGCTGCTCCCGAGCTGCTGCTGCTCCCGAACTGTTGATGGTTCCCCTGCTGTGCTGCCTCCTGTGCAGTTGTTGTGGCTGTTGTGAGCTGCCCCGTCTCCTCCCTTTACTGGTTTGGGCATTACTCTTCTACTATTACTATATTCGGGACTATTTTGAAGCAGCTTGATGACCATTTTATGGTTATTTTAGTGGCATGTTTTGGATTGATTTTGGTATTAAACCTTGTTGTTTTTAAAGGGCTGATATGCATACTTTTGGAGACTATTTTTTGAGCTATTTAGAATTTGTTTTTGACTGTTTTTTTGTTGTTTAAACGACTAATTTTAGATTTACAATCTCGGTAGAGGACTGTTTCTGGTTAGACTTCAAGTATTAACATTATTTATTTTGTCGTTTATGTTGATTTTCGTATTTTAACAGATTTTAAGCGCCAATTAGTTAATCCTTTAAAACATTAACGCTGCGAATATCAAGCGATGCAACCCAAATAAAAGTGCGCACTATTTCAGTGGTTTCCGAGGCCAAAGAACAAGAGGATGACATCACAAGATAATCGTGACAATAATACGAATAAAAGTACTGATAAAGGCAAGGCCTTTGTGAGTTTCTTATTTCTTGGATTAAGTTTTATTCACGTAATTTCATATTCATGTTTTACCTTTTAAATAAACATTATCTGTGCATATGAGTTTAACTCAATGATATATTGCTATGGAATAAATGTGAGCAAGAAAAAATCCATATTTCCGAGGGGAAATTTTTTATTAAAAACTCATGTTTTCATAAAAATTACGATAAAGATAAGAATCAGGAAATATGAAGGATTCGAATCCTATGATATAGAGACATCTACTGATGAATTTACCAGTAGGGGTTCTTAGAATCGTATATTGCTTAATGACCCCTCTTTGGGGTAATATATACAAGACCCGAACAAACAAATAAGCCCATATACAAATACACAATATCTAACACCCCCCCTCAAACTCACGGGGGATCATACATCGAGAGTTTGGACATAAGGTAGTCATGTTGAACCCTCGTCTGGGGCTTGGTGAACAAGTCCGCAATCTGATGCTCGGTGGGAACATACTGGGGAACCAATGTACGTCGGTTGTACTGGTCACGGAGGAAGAAGACGTCGACGCCAATGTGCTTGGAGATGGAAAACTTCACTGGATTCAGAGTGAGCTGAATGGACACCAGTGTTGTCACAAAAGAGAGTGGTCGGTCCTGATGAGACAATGCCAAAATCTGCAAGAAGCCAACGAAGCCAGATAATCTCCTCGGCCGTAGACGCCATGGCGCGCAGCTCAGCCTCAGTACTAGAGCGGGAAACACCAGACTGTTTCTTGGACTTCCAGGCAAGCAAGGAGGAGCCCAAAAACAGACAGAAACCAGTGACGGAGCGACGATCAAAAGGATCACTAGCCCAAGTAGCATCAGAGAAAGCAGAAAGCTGGAGGGAACTGCTGCTGGAGAAGAATAGACCACGGCCAGGAGTCGCACGAAGGTAACGCAGTACACGAAGCAAGTGAGCATAATGGACTGATGTAGGAGTGCTGACAAACTGACTCAACACATGGACTGCATGAGCAATATCTGGCCGAGTGATGGTGAGATAGACCAGGCTGCCGACCAAATGACGATAGCGAGTGGGATCAGCAAGAGGGATCCCCTCATCAGCCTGAAGCTGCAGGTGAAGCTCCATCGGTGTGGCAACAATGCGGGTGTCAGAAAGAGCAGCCCGAGCTAGAAGATCAGTAGTATACCGCTGCTGAGAGAGCTGGAACCCTGCAGAGGTGGAAGAAAACTCAATGCCCAAAAAATAGCTCAAAAGTCCCAAATCTGTCATCTGAAATTGCTACTGCAGGTGATGCTTGATGAAGTCAATGAAAACCGGGTCATCACCAGTGATGATCATATCATCCACATAGAGCAGAAGAAGAGTCCGGCCTCGGGAAGAGGTGTGAACAACCAGGGCCGGGTCGTGCTGGCTGGGCTGAAAACCAACGGCTATAACGACAGAGCTGAAGCGCTCGAACCAGGCTCGAGGAGCCTGTTTGAGACCATAGAGAGCACGACGCAACCGACAAACCATGCCAGGAGGAGCAGCAAAACCGGGAGGAGGAACCATGTAGACCTCTTGCTGTAGGTCACCGTGAAGAAACACATTCTTAACATCCAGCTGAAACAGGGACCAACGATGGAGAGCAGCAACAACAACAAGTGTCCTGATCGTGGTCATGTGTGCCACAGGAGCAAAAGTCTCATCATAGTCTCGACCATGCTCCTGCTGAAAACCCCGAGCAACCAGGCGAGCCTTGTACCGCTCAATAGAACCATCAGAGCGAGTCTTGATCTTATAGACCCACTTGCAAGTGATGGGAACAGCACCAGGAGGAAGAGACACAAGATCCCAAGTAGAGGTACGCTCAAGAGCAGCCAACTCATCAAACAAAGCAGCCTGCCACTCAGGAACCTGAGCAGCCTCGTGGTAGGAACTAGGCTTTGGAGTACTGGTGGAGGTAGCAGGAAGAGCAGTGAGGTTGAGTGGCTGGGTGGTAAAACCAAGGCGATCTGGTGGATGTCGATCTCGAAGGGGGTAATGTCTGGCAGGCGGATCATCCACGGGACTCTCACTGAAGGCTGGTGGCACCTGTGGGGTAGTCGGAGCACGACGAGTGTAGTGGTGGAGAATAGGAGGTAGAGGGCCGGGAGATGGCAGAACATGAGGAGGTGGAGAGGACTCAGAAGAGGGAGATGACGATGATGACAGTAGCTCTGCTGGTGACTGGTCTGACGGTGGAGGCAAAACAGGTGGTGGTACAGTAGGAAAAATAAGGAACTGAATATCAGCCGGGGTAGTGGATGAGGGTGAAGCAGAGGTGGATGAAGAAAGGAAGAAAGGTTGGTCCTCAACGAAGGTGACATCACGAGAAATGCGAAGACGACGCGCAACAGGGTCATAACAGCGGTAACCCTTGTGCTCTGAGTTGTAGTCTAAAAAAACGCATGCAACAGACTGAGCAGAGAGCTTAGTCCGCTCACGTGGTGGTAATAAGACATAACACAGACATCCGAACACACGAAGATGAGTATATCGAGGAGGATGAGAGAACAAACACTCACCGGGACACCGACCCTGAAGGAAAGTGGATGGCTGAAGGTTGATGAGATAGACAGCGGTGGAGACAGCCTCAGCCCAAAATTGTGGGGGAACATGGGAAGCCAAAAGAAGAGTGCGAGCGGTCTCAATGATGTGGCGATGTTTCCTTTCCGCAGTGCCATTCTAGGAATGAGCACCAGGACAGGAGAGCTGCGGAAGCGTGCCATGAGAGACGAGAAGGTCACGAAACTCATGCGATAGGTACTCCCCCCTGAGTCGGAGCGAAAAATACGAATAGAGGCGGAGAACTGAGTACGAACCATGGTGGAGAAAGTAACATAAACCTGAAAAAACTCAGCACGAGAACGCAACATATATATCCAAGTGAAACGAGAAAAATCATCAATAAATAAGACATAATAGCGGTGTCCACCCTTGGATACAAAAGGAGCAGACCCCCATACATCAGAATGGACTAACTCAAAAGGAGCAGAAGACCTAGACAGACTAGACTGATAGGGGAGTTGTAGCTGTTTTCCAAGCTTACAACCCGTACAAGAGTGAGTAGTGTCAACAGATACACGACCCAAAACACCCTGACGAACAAGAGTTGAAAGACGGGCGCCACTGGGATGACCAAGACGATGGTGCCACTGACGAAAGGAAACAGCGGGAAGACATAGAAGAGGAGCAGTTGGGGACGGTGTGACTGATGGCAAACGAAGGTACTCAAGGAGATATACCCCACTATGGTGACGGCCAGCTCCAATGAGGGTCCCTGTAAGACGATCCTGCACATGACAAACAAACTCATCAAAAACAACAAGGTAACCACTAGAGGCAAGCTGGCTGGCGGAGATGAGGTTCATGGAGAGATGAGGGATATAGGCAACATCAGGAATGTGGAACTGAGGGGTGTGGAGAAGGCCACGACTGGTAATAGGAAGGGTGGTGCCATCAGCAATAATAACATGTAGGTCGGAGGAAACAGGCTGGCAGACATGAAGATGGGTGGCATCATAGGTCATATGAAAAGAGGCTCCAGAGTCAAGTGACCACGAGGACAGAGAGATACCTGACGGGGCAGAGGCCGCTGAGGGATCAGCAGAGGTAGAGGCCTGACCAACTGTGCCTGCAGAGGTACTCGAGAAGGTGCCTGACGACAGCTGTTGAGCTAGCTGTAGGGGCTGCTCAGAGAAAGAGGCTGTCGGAGGAGGCACAGGCAGAACTGGAGCTGCACGCTGCTGGGTGTCACGAGACTGGATGTTCTGCTGGGAGCGCTGAAGCTTGCGACACTCAGACACTCTGTGGCCCAGTGCATGACAATAATGACAGCGAACAGACCGCCGTTGCGCAGCATTGGGACCCTGGGAAGAGGGTCCCTGGGTAGGAAACGGAGCAGACGGTCGCGCAGGAGTACTGAGCCCTGGAGAAAGTGACAGCGGAGGCTGCGGAGCAAACTGAGGAACAGCCAAGACAACATGGGGGGAGGCTGTGTCCCCCCCATGGTTCGAAGACGAGTCTCCTCCGCCAGAATCGTGGACAGAGTGTCACGAAGTGTGGGTGGAGTACCCCTATGGAGAAACTGTGAGCGGGCAGAATCAAACTCCGGGCGCAGGCGCATCAAGAAATCGTAGACACGGCAGGCATCTCTGTACTGAGCAGTGGCAACGCAATGGCAGCAGGACAAGCAATGGGGCGGCGCCATCTCGTCACACTGACGCCAGAGGGAAGTGATCTAAGCAAAAAGCTCATGAACTGAGCGGTCGCGCTGGTAGGTAGCTGCAAGAGTCTGTAACAATGAATACTGAAGTGCCTGGCTGGAAGGCTGATAGAGATCGGAAAGATGATCCCAAATCGCCTTGGCAGTAGGGAACTCACAGATGGCCAGGCGGATGGGTACCTCACAAGACTGGCCAAGGATAACAATAGCCCTGGAGTCATCGTCCTGCCACTTGGCCAACGCCTGAGCGGAGGAAACATCGATGCTGGTTGTGGAAACAGAAGACTCAGTTGAAGAGGCGACAGGGAGCAACGGTGCTGGGTAGGATCCATCTAAATGGCCCCAAAGGCGTAGGCCTCGGAGATGCATGCGCATGGTGGAAGACCAAGCCTTATAGTTCTTCCCGTTGAGCAGCACATCAGGCTTAGGAAGATAGCCACTGTGAGTTGAGGCGGGAACCATTGAAGGCCGACACCAAGAGCTGGAGCAGGATCGACCGGGCCGGAGGAAGCAGGCGGTCGATGGAGCAGTCGAATATCGAGCGCAGAGGAACAAAGCAGGCGGTCGATCGGCGCAGACGAACGATGCAGGCGGTCGATCGGCGCAGACGAACGATTAGCGCAGACGGACGGAGATGCAGTCGGTCGATCGGCGCAGTCGATCGATGCAGTCGGTCGATCGGCGCAGACGAACGAAGCAGGCGGTCGATCGGCGCAGTCGGTCGATCGGCGCAGACGAACGAAGCAGGCGGTCGATCGGCGCAGACGGACGAGAGAGGGATCGGGAGAATTAAACCCTAAGCTCTGATACCATCTTAGAATCGTATATTGCTTAATGACCCCTCTTTGGGGTAATATATACAAGACCCGAACAAACATATAAGCCCATATACAAATACACAATATCTAACAGAGGCTACAATTTTTGCCCTAAAGGGGTGTGACCAATTCAAGTTGCATACCTAAATATTTCCTATATGACATAATTAAAAGGGCAGGGGGGGGGGGGGGGGGGTTCAGGAAACAATTTTGAGAATAAACATTTAAGTAATTATTGTTTAATGTGATGTATGCATATTACTATCTCTTATTGTTTGCATGTATAACTATTCACGAAATGCTTTTCTCACATAATCATAATTTTTATGACTAACTCATTGTAGACTCATTTTTTAGGCAATAGGAGTGTCTCCCAGTGCACCAAAGAGGACCCTCCCTGAAGAGTTGGTGAAAGTATGGTTAAAAATATTCATAGGCATTAGAGAAGCTCTGGAAAGGTAGAAAGCCTCGTGTACCGATTCCGATTGTGATTTTTGTATTAAGTACGGTTGAGTACTTAAAATTCTCGGTAACAACTATTGTAAATAAATAAATTTATGAATAAAAATTCTGGTGTTTATAATCTTTGTACTGCGATTTTTATGCTGCGACCTTTTTTTTTGAAATTACGCTCGATCCTTGAAATCTTTTGGGAAGCCAGGAATAAAGGGTCTTCACATTTCGATCTTTGCAGCAGGCCTTAGTATCGACTCCCGTCCTCCAACTTCCAGATTTTGAGAAGGAATTCCAGGTGAAATGAGATGCCTCCGAACACGGGTGTAGCACAGTACTTCAACAGGAGGTACACTAGATTGCATATTTCAGCCGCACGACGACCCTCCATCATCAGAAGCTTCCCGCCTACGAGCAAGAGCTCATCGGACTGGCTAAGGTCGTTAACCACTCTCGGCCCTACTTGTGGGGGCGTTCTTTCGTGATTCATACAGACCATTTCAGTCTCAAGTACTTACTAGAGTAGCGTTTGATGACAGTACCGCAACAACGTTGGGTGAGCCGCTTTTTGGGCTATGATTTCCAGGTGGAGTTCAAGGCGGGAAACCTGAACCGCGTGGTCGACGCTCTCTCCCGCCGCGACTCTCCAGATGCACTCCTCTATGCTCTGTCTGAGCCGTCGTCCCTTGTTCTCCCTCGCCTCCGTCAGGAGATCCACGACACACCCGCTCTCAGAGAGCTGTTGCGCCGCGTTCAAGTGGGGTGTATTCTGCCGCATTGGACAGTCTATGACGGCTTCATCCTCTACAGGGACCGTTTCTACTTGCCCGCTACCTCTTTGCTGATCCCAGACCTTCTGGCAGTCGTCCACGACCGCACACACGGAGGGATCCACAAGACCCTTCAGCGCCTGCGCGCCGAGTTCTTCTGGTCGGGACTCAAATGAAGTGTCCAGACTTATATTGCCGCATGCATGACCAGCCAGCGCAGCAATAAGAATTCTCTATCACCTACCGGTCTACTGCAGCCCCTCCTAGTTACGATACAGATCTCAATGGACATCTCAATGGACTTAATCGAAGGGCTTCCCTCTTCTCGGAGCTACTCTGTCATCTTTGTAATCGTTGACTGCTTCTCCAAAAGGGCCCACTTCAATGTCATGAGTTGCCCCATCACTAGCCCCGCCGTTACCCGTGCATTCTTTGACCAGGTATTCCGCCTCCACGGTGAATCAGAGAGCATTGTGTCTGACATGGACAAGATTTTCACCTCTCAGTTCTGCCAGGAATTAATCGCCCTTTGCGGTACGAAGCTGGCCCTATCCTCTGCATACCACCCGTAGTCAGATGGCCAGAATAAGTGGTCAACAGGATGCTCGAGATATACCTCTGCTGCCTTACAGGGGGCTGCCACAAAGACTGGGCTCGTTGGATGTCGTGGGTGGAGTATTGCTATAACACTTCCTACCACACCGCCCTCCAAACTAGTCCTTTCCGCCTCATCTATGGTTGGGATCCTCCCTGCCTCCTCACTTATGTTGGTGCAACTGCCCGCTCTGCCATCGTCGACATCGAGCTCTGCACGCATGAAGAGATTTTGCGCCTTGCACGGGACTGCCTCATTTACGCCCAGACATGGATGGAGACCGCTCACAACAGAAGCCACCGTGAGTTCGCTCCCGGGCTAGGAAGCACGAGTACGGGTACCGGGTATGATATGCACCCGGTACGACGATACGACAAAAATTAAAAAAATAGGGATACGAGTACGACATGATACGTTATAACAAATATATATATATATCACAAGCAATAAAAAGTTCTCAAAATATCGAAACATCAAACATAAATCATAACTTGAAGTACAAGTACACAAATCAATGCAATATAACATGAAGTTTTCAAACATTAGGAATTCATAAATATTACAAAATTTAGCATCTTATATGTTTAACCAAAAGAGATAAAATTAAACTTAAGTCTACTCATCGGTTTTTTTTCTTCTTCTTCATTGTTGGAGATCAACATCTTCAATCTCTAGTTAGTCTAGAGACAAATTAGCCGTTTTGTTAATAACTTGTGTCGTATCAACATGTTCAATGCATGTATTTATAAGAGAAATGTACCAGCCCAAAAACATACTCGGTACAGATATACAACTTAATTAGACGTACCAATCTAGCATAAAGCCAACTTTTGTTTACTCTGGAAAAATAAACTCCAATCACAATATGCATAATGATGTGTTAAGTCCAAGTGTGTCCACACAGGTGTATCCATCGAGTATCGGGTACCTATCGGTATCGGATATGTATTCAGTACGGGTACGCTGCCTTCAGGGAAGTATCTGTGTTTCATAGCTCCCAGGGATTGGGTCTGGCTGAAACGCCGCCCCTACCGTCAGTCTGTCGTCTCCAAGGGGGCATACCAGAAGCTGGGGTCCAAATTCTTTGAACCCTTCGAGATCCTGCACCACATCAGGGAAGTATCTTACTGTCTCCGCCTCTCCGATGACGCTCAAATTCACGACGTCTTTCACGTGTCCCAACTAAAGCCCTTTGTTGACAACCCTCCAGTAACACCCTTGGTTCCGTTGTCATCGCCACCACATGACAAGCCTGAGGACAAACTTGATGTCGAGCAGGGTGGAGATGTTATCTCCTATTAATATTTTATGCATGCTTTTGTTATTTCTAACCTCATCCTTGTTAAGCCTTGTGAGGGGGCAATTATGTCTTTTGGTTTATGTTGGGACTTTATGTTGGAGGCTTGGAAAAGGAATGGTAAGCAGGAAATTAAATCAATTCTATCCCTCTCTCTAATTCTCTCTTTACTCCCTTTCTCTAGTTCGTAACCTAACTGACCACCACGCTACATCGTGCGACCGCCGCTCCACCGAAGCCCTCCTTCTCCGTCAGTGTTCCTCTCCTTCCTCACCATTGCGCCTAAGGGGTTCCAAGAAGGGATCTGCCGCCCTCCTCCAGGACTTCCCTCTTCACCCTCCTTGCACGAGGTCGCAATCTGGGGCATGTATCAGAATGCTAGCTTTCATGTTCTTATTCTACTCCATTAGTGAAGGATTTGTGATGTTCTTATTCTTCTCTTAACCTAACCCAAAACTATATGCATCAATGAAAAATATTGCATCAAATTAAAAGGAATTACAACATTTTGACCTACTTTCTCCACCAAAATCTGTGAACTCCCTTCTTCAAGTGATATTTTTACCCTACTTTGTGATGATGTAGGGATCCCACAATAAAATTGTAAGTAATAATAAAATATAAATTCAATCAGATAACACAATACAAAATTAAATAAATCAGAAGAGCAATTAAGTTTGGATTTCTTCCGCTTAGAGGGATGTTAATTGTTAAATAAATGCACAAAAGTGAATGAGCGTTACAAGGAGTGATTAATCATAAGACAAATATACGAGAAAAGTAAAATAAGTTGAATCGAGAGAAAGCATACTTTATTCTTCCACAACATGAGAATATATAGGGACTACAATGATATATAATAACGAGACTCACGGTGTGGGACTAAACCAACATACGCACAATAATAACAAATCAATGCAGAATATACGACTTGTACAATAACTCTCAAGTCTCCCCCTCAAGTCGGATGAAAGATGTCAGTCATTCCAAGTCTCTTGATGTTATTCATGAACGAGTCACTTCCCAAGATCTTAGTGAAGACATCTGCTAGTTGATCTTTAGAGTGGACGAACGGTATGACCACTGTCTTTTTATCCAAGTGATCTTTGATGAAATGTCGATCCACCTCCACGTGTTTTGTTCTGTCATGTTGAACTGGATTGTGGGCTATGTTGATGGCTGCCTTATTGTCGCAAAACAAGGAGAAGGGGGACGTTACAGGAAACCCCAAGTCCTGTAGAATGGTACACAACCATAAACCCTCACACATGCCTTGGGACATAGTATGGTATTCCGCCTCAGCGCTCGATCTGGCCACTACATTCTGCTTGCTTACTGCGCCATGTTACCAGGTTTCCTCCAACAAAGGAACAATAACCTGTTGTATATTTCCGATTGTGGCGGCATCCAGCCCAATCAGCATCGGTGAAAACTTCAATCCTCAGGTGTTCGTTCTTGGAGTACAGAAGACCTCGACTTGGGGCTTTCTTCAAATACCGTAACATACGGTACGCTGCCTCTTGATATTTGGCCCTGGGAGCATGCATATACCTACTCAGAATGCCAACTGCATAAGTAATGTCAGGACGAGTATGAGACAAGTATATTAGTTTCCCAACTAATCTCTGGTAGCGAGTGACATCGGCCTGGTCACTGTCACCGTCTTCACTGATTCCATGATTTTCTTCCATTGGAGAGTTTGCAGGGACACAACCAAGCATACCGGTCTCCTGCAGCAAATCTAGGACATATTTCTGCTGTGATATAAAGATACCACGATCAGATCTAGTCACCTCAATTCCCAGAAAGTATCGTACTCTTCCCAAGTCTTTCATCTCAAATTCGGCAGCTAAGAGAGACTTAAGATTTGCGATCTCTTCCAAATCGTTACATGTGATTACAATGTCATCCACATAGACAATAAGGACTATAACCTATGTTGTCAAAGGCGCAAGGCGCACCGAGGCCCTGGAGCCTAGGCGCAAGCGCGCGCCCGAGGCACATGAGGTGCAATAATGGGGGAAAAGGAAATTGAGCAAATTGGGCGCCCAATTCGCTGAAATTGAACGAATGGGGAGCCCAATTCGCTGAAATTGAGCCGATTGGGCGTCCAATTCGCTGAAATTGAGCCAATTGGGCGCCCAATTCGCTGAATTTTAGCGTATTGAGTGCCCAATTCGCTGAAATTGAGCAAATTGGCGCTCAATTAGCTGAAACTTTGTAATTTTTGAAATTGGAACCAAATACTACAAAAATGTAGTTCATTAAACATAAGCGGGTTCTAATCCATAAAGACAGTCCATAAAAAACACACAAATATCAGAATAGTCGTCATATAACTGTATGTTGTTTGGTCATTCTTTGCATGTGAACTGAATTTGGTTCTTCAATTCAAGCAACTTTTGCACTACGATAACAGAAAATTGAACTAACTCACCCATCAATTTAAGCCAACAACTAGATTACCTCCATCTGAAATTATAATGCTATTTCAAAATGTGTCATCAGTAAGACAGAATGAACCAAACACTCTTATTATAGAAAAAGTAATAGCACATCAAAATTTATATTGAGCAAAACGAGAGTAAAATGCTAACATGAAAAACCACAATAAAAGGAAAGACAATGTAATAAGCACACCAAAGTTCAATAACATAAATAAAATGTGAATCAAATATGCAACATCAAATAGTCCAGCCAGAAGATCGAAGTGACAATCAAATAGCGACATCAAGGGGTCCGGTCAGAAGATCGAGAGACACCATTTGAAAATCAGTTCTGAAAAATATTATTATTTGTGTAATCAGAAAATATCTATTAATGTATAATTTAAATAAAATAATTAAAGTACTCAGAAATTTAAATAATCTATTACTCACCTAGCTACTCATCCTCTGAAAAGACCAAGTATTCATCGTCTTCTTCACTATCATTATAATCTTCTTCTTCTTCGTTGTCTTCAAATTCCTCTTCATCGACATCATCAACATTTTTGAGGACTAATGGAGTATTAGCCTCTTTAATGACTAATGAAGTAGTAGTTTCTCTAATGACTAATGGAGTATGACTTTTCATCTTCGAAATGCTCATTTTATCAAGTGTCTTTGTAGCCGTAGAAACCACATTTTTTCCTTTCGATAATCGCGTGCGATAAATTTCTTTTTCAACTCTAGTGGCACTAGCAACTGTGCTCCAAGTTAATAACTCATCATCAAAGGTCAAGTCCTCACGCCCAACCTCAGCATCATTATCCTCTTCCATTCTTCTCATCAACCATTCATTGTTATCATCAATATCTGTCAACGAAATTGGATCTATGCGATCACGTGCATCATATCGACGTCTCAACGCTCGATTGTACTTCACAAATAGTAAATCATTCAAGCGTTGTTGAGCTAGTATGTTTTTTTTTTGCTATGAATCTGCAATAAACAGTAACTGTATAAATAAGTTATCTTTAATATATAATAATATAAATCACTGATAAATGATAATAAATTTTAAAATCTTACATGTTCAAAAAAACTCCAATTTCGCTCATAACACTGTATGTAAGGCTAAGCACTTTTATGACAAATCTTCTTAGGTTTGGAGTTGAAGCCCCATAAGATTGTCACCACTCAGCTGTTAAGATAATAAATATTTAAAAGTTGAAAAATCAAAACAAACTTGTTTGAATATTGTGTAATTTACCTGGGGACTTAATTTTTCTATGTCGAATTTACATGGGGCTTCTCAACTCCTTCTTGCAAGCTTCATTAATAGAAGTTTGTTTCATCTTTTGTACAGCTCTTTTTTTTGCCCATACATTGTCAACCTTTGAAGCAAAAAACACATCTATTGGTCCTTTTGTTCTAAGCCTCTTAGAGAAGCCTTCTTTTTTATGAATCATGTCCACATTGACTTCTATTTCTTCATCACTGCCAAACGTGTCGATATCTGAAAAGTCAGACAATGCTTGGTTGTTTTTGTTGCTCGCACTTGCTTTTTTCTCCATATATTCTTGAATTTTGTTGCGCACATGTGAGGGGCTTTTGAGACAAGCTTTTGCATTTCCAAATCCTCAAACAATATGTTGTTTAACACGATAAATTCCGCCCTTGGTGACTTTATCACAGAAAATGCAAGTCAAGTCGTTTTTATTGACGGAAGAAATCTAACGCACGTACTTCCAGCATGGATCAATCCTTGATTGGATGCTGGAAGAACCAGAACCACTTGCATCCATTTTAAGAGCTGGAAGAAATCTGACGCACGTACGAAGCATGCAAAAATTTGGGCCAGTAAGAAAAGAAATAACAGAATTAATTTTATATGTTCATAATACAAAAACATTTTTGGTGTACTTAAGCAAATAAAAAGAATAAACATAATGCCACGTATGACACCACTGAGTTGCATTTAACAGCTGATATTAGTACAAACAACCATATTTTATAAGAAGTTAAACTATTCCATATGCTCGACCGCTAGTAGCCTATAACTCGCAATCTCCTCCTTCCCTTTAGCTCCCCTCCAGCGTGTCGTTGTGGAGATGCATTTCTAGCACCAACAATATTCATATCATCTGTTCAGCAAAATCATATTCATGGATTGAACTTAACTAAAACTTCTTAAAAGATTAATATGAGAAAAAACAACCGGGAGTAATTAACGACTATAGCAAAAAAAATAATGTTAGCATAAATAAGAAGTAATCATGTTTTAGAGTTGAAATAATTGCTCAAACCAACTTAAAAATCATATAAGATCCATAACTAAATATAGTGCACATTGACTGTAGCTATGACTGAGTATCAGGTTTAAAAAGCTCAATTTGAAACTTCATAGACATATCTCGAGTTATGTATATCTATATCCTCATTTGCTCAATCAAATAATATCATGCGTTGAACAATCTCAACAACCTAGAAGACATACTAGAAGACAAACAACCAGTAACAAGGTAAGATAATAGAAAAAAAATGTTTAATATAAATATAAGATCATTAACCATGTTTAAGAGTTGAAATAACTGCTTAAAACAGCTCAAAATCATAATATCATTCACCTCATCTAATTCACTGTAAAACAGTGAACTGGAAGCCCAGTTCACTATTTTACAGTGAACTGGAAGCAAACAGTGAACTGGGCTTCATCCAGTTCACTGTAAAACAATTAAACAAATAAAGGAGGAGATGAGAGGATGCATCACAAATTCACAAATAATGACTAACAACAATTAAAAGAAGAAAGAAGATGAGAAATGGATAATAACTCTTACAATTAAAGGAGGAGATGAGAGGATGAAGGAGTTTCCGTGACTCCGGAAAGAAGAACGGCGCCGACAGCCGGCTAATCCTTCTTCTGCGTCTCCGGCGAGAAAGTGACTCCGGCGAGAAGAGCGGTGGCGACTCCCGCGAGAAGAAAGGAGCAGAGTGAAGGCGTCGGGGACGGGAATCGGTAGTCGGCAGTAAGCGACTCAGCGGGAAGAAGCTCGATTCTAAACCCTAAAAGGCCAGCGAAAATGAATCGGTATATAAGGCCACGCCTGATTATCTGAACCAGTTTTTAGTTAAAACCGGTTCAGGCAATAAGGCGCGCCTGAGCTGCGCCCGGTAGACGCGCCTAGGCGCCCGGTAGACGCGTGAGGCGCACGCCTGAGGCACATCGCCCGCCTTGGGCTTGCTAGGGCGCACCGGCTTGCGCCCCTTGCGCCTGGCGCCTCAGGCGCGCGCCTTGACAACACAAACTATAACACCCTGAACACGTCTCCGAATGAACATAGTGTGATCCAACTGCGCCTGGTTGTACCCAAATTTGAGCATAGTCGTGATGAATCTGCCAAACTATGCTCTGGGGGACTGTTTCAGGCCATATAAGGACCTCCTTAGTCGACAGACAAGGTCTTCCGCTCCTTTTTTTATGAACCCCGGGGGGGATTTCATGTACACCTCTTCATCGAGCTCACCATGAAGGAACACATTCTTAACATCCAGTTGATGAAGATCCCAGTCCATGCAAGTCGTGCAATACAACAATACCCGAATAGAGTCCATCTTAGCTACGAGGGCGAAGGTCTCCTGGTAGTTAACTCCCTGAGTCTATGTGTACCCCTGAGCAATCAGTCGTGCCTTGTACCGTTCAACCTTCACTTATGGATTCTGTTTGATTGAAAACACTCATCGCGAGTCAATAGCCCTCTTGTCAGGAGGGAGGGCGTGACATCCCAAGTATGGTTCTTGTCCAAGGCTGACCTCTCCTCTGACCTGAGTCCAGGCCGGAATACCCAATGCTTCATGCCATGTCCTGGAAACAACAACCGTCGAGAGAGAAACAACAAAGGCCGGGTGGGCCGGGGTAAGGTGATGGTAAGCCACGTGGTTAGAGATAGGATGTTTAGTACATACATTCTTACCTTTCAACAGAGCAAGTGAGATGTGCAACTCTGCATCATCAGAATCTGAGGTAGAAGCGGGCACTGCTAGAGGCGAAGCCTTAGTAGCCTGTATACGGGAGGAGCGGTGGCGATATACGTGAGGAAAAGGAGATATCAGAGTATCAGGCAGAGGAACAGGGATAAGGGGTCCCGTGTTCCTGAGACACAGGAGGTTGTGGTGGTAGAGAAGGAAGGAGGAGAAGAGGGACATCCACATCGCCAGTATTCTCCCCCTTACGAGGAGCATGAGTCGATGGCAAAAAAAAAGATTCCCCTTCCCGAAAAGTAACATCCATAGTGCAGTAGACACGCCTAGAGGGAGGGTGGTAACACTGATACCCCTTCGTGGTGGACGAGTATCCGAGGAACACACACCGGAGGGCCCGAAGGGTCCAATTTGTCACGGTGGGGCAAATGGATGTGGACGAAACATACACAACCAAAGACACGAGTAGAGAGGTGGGAAGTATAGACCACAATCATAGTAGACAGCCGAGCGAGGGGAGTAGCATAGCTAAGCACACGTGAGAGAAGCCGATTGATAAGGTGGGCACCAGCAAGAACTGCATCACCCCAATAGGACTTAGGAAGGTGCGTAGCACTCGGGAGACAGCGGGCAACGTCCAATAGGTGCCGATTTTTCTGTTCAGCAACTCCATTTTGGGTAGAGGTGTGAACACACGTAGTTTAGTGTATGATACCATGACTAACAAGGTACTAGCCAAAGGCGCCCCGATCGTCATACTCTCCCCCATTGTCACTCCGTAAGACACGAACCACCCCCTTAAATTGGGTTTGAACCATTTTGTGAAAAAGCTGAAAACAAGAGAAGACTTCACCTTTCTTTTTGAGCAAATACACCCAAGTTGTACTAGAAAAACAGTCAATGAATGTGACAAACCAACAAAACCCAAAGGTAGATAAAACAGGGGACGGTCCCCAAATATCAGAATGAACAATATCAAACGGAGTGCTACAAGGAGAAGCTAAATGCGATGAACTATGATACACATGCTTAGATTCATCACAAATATCACAAAAAAAAGTTTGTAAAAACGGAGAAAAAACAGGGAACAATTTCTGAAGGTAAATGGGAGAGGGATGTCCAAGCCGCAGGTGCCAGCGGCGAACATCATCAGCTGTAACAGGAGTACGAGAGAGGGCCTGAGAAGGAGGTAGGTCCAGGTAGTACAGTCCACCGCAGTTCCTACCACTGTCAATGTTCCGCTTCATACCCAGTTCCTGAAAAACACAGGAATCAGAAAAAAAGGCTACAGAGCAATTAAGAGAGCGAGTAATGTCACTGATAGACAGAAGATTGCGAGGAAATGAGGTAACATGAAGAACAGATGGTAGAGAGAGAGATGGGGAACAAGAGATCTAGCCTTTCCCAGCAATGGGAGACAATAATTCATTAGCAGAAATAACTTTATCCTTACCAGACAAAGGGGTGTAAGAGAGAAAACCTGAGTAAGAGCCGGTCATGTGGTGAGTGGCACCAGAATCAATCACCCACTCAGACGGGGAGGCAATGACAACATGAGCATGCGACATAGCAATAGTAGCAACAGAAGCGGAAGCACCTGGTAGGCTGATCAGACTGAGAGTGCAGCAGACGGCGGAATGCATCCAACTCAGGAGCAGTAAGAGGCCGGGTCACCGCATGGGGGTCTCGTCGTAGACGTCGGTAGAGTAAGCAGCATCATGAGGTCTAGGACCACCCGAGCGATGGCCCCCTCGTCCAGGCCCTCGTCCACGGCCACGACCACGAGGGGCAAGTTGAGGGTGGATGTTGAAGCAAACCTCCCGAGTATGGCCTCGGCGGCCACAATAATCACACATAGGAGCAGACGGGCTAGGGCTGAGGACTTGGCCACGACCAACGCTAGTGAGGGCAGAGCGATCAGGAGGGGCACTAGCACTGAGAGACCTCCTGACGGTCTTCATCACCCAAGATCATACTAAAGGCCTCGCGAAGGGGCGGAAGCAGAGTGGGGTGAAGAATATGTGTCTGAACCATGTCAAACTCCATGTTGAGTCCCATCAAGAAGACATGGAGACGAAAGTGATCCTCCTGTTATTGTAGCTGGACAACATCCACAGTACAGGCGGGAGTGAAGTGGGAGAAGTAGTCCAACTACTGGTATAGTCGCTCGACCTCAGAGAAGAAGGATGACGTCGTCATAGATCCTTGTCGTGGTTCCAAAATACGGCGAGTAAGTTCATAAACCTGTGTAGAGCTGCCAATCTAGGAATATGTCTCCCGGGCATGGGTCCATATATCAAAAGCAAAATCCATCAGCATGTAACTCCGATAAACCTTCAGAGACAGAGTGAAGGAGCCAGGACACCACCAGGGAGTTTTCTGAGTCCCATCGCTTCCAAGAGGGATCAGTCAGTTGGGGCTCCTTAACAGTCCCATCGATGTAGTCATACATCCGGTGGCTACGGATGACATGTAGCGTCGCTCGTGACCATTCAAGATAGTTTGTGTCATCTAATGGGACAGTGGTGATCTTCATGGAACCAGAGAAGCCATGAGACCGTTAAGAGTCGCTAATCTGAGGCGGAATCACGCGTGGGAACGACGCCGAAGATGCACCTTCATCCGGGGAAGGAGAAGCCATGGAGGAGACAAAAAACGTAATAATCCGGAGCCAAAAAACAGCAGAGGCGTCCGGAGAGACTGCAGCAGCCTGCCTCATGCAGAGGAGACGGTGGCCGGACTGCAGCAGGCAGAGAATGCGGTCGTCGGGCGGCAGGAAGCAGGAGAGGCAGCGGGTTGCATCACGCAGAGGGGACGAAGGCCGGTCTGCAGCAAGCAGAGACAGCAGCTGGCGGGCGACAGCAAGTAGAGGGGGCGGCGACAGGCGTCATCACAAAGAGGAGACGGCGGCGACAGGATGGAGACGAGACATCGGGCTGCATCACAGAGGGATGGAGGCGACACCCCTCTCAGCAACCGGCGGTGGTATGGGGGCCGCCCGACATGCGGGTTAATGTCGAGCGGGGCGGCGCTGAGCCGAGCAGGACGGAACCGGGGAGGGATGGGTTAGGTCGGAGTCAGGACGATCGAGGTGAGCGGGATGAGGGAGATGCGGGGTTTGGAAGAAATTAGGTTTTTTTGTGTTTCCCTCTGATACCAAGTTGAATAGAGAGAAAGCATACTTTATTCTTCCACAACGTGAGAATATATAGGGACTACAATGATATATAATAACGAGACTTACGGTGTGAGACTAAACCAAGATACGCACAATAATAACAAATAAATGCAGAATATATGATCCCAAAATCATATAGCAGCCCAAATCATACAAAAATAGTGAAAATAATGAAAGTCTTCAATAAGCACTCAAGCCTAAGGGGCAGTGGATGATGGTGTGGAGATCTAATGATTGTAGAGGTGACGACGACCATCCGGTGATCGAGGAGGTGACAATGGCTATCCGGTGAGAAAAGGGAAGCTGGACGGTGGCTATAGGGACCTAAGTTATTAAAGGTACAAGGTAATCCTGGAGCCTAGTCGCAAGCGTGGGCCTATAGCATGTGAAGCGCAAAAAATAAAATAATATATAACTTATAAAATGCAAAAAACAAATAAAATAAAATTACCACCATAGCAACACACTAGAATTAATGCCAACAATAGATAAGATGATACAAAAGAAGAATAACCCAAAGATGACACTGATGCCTTTTTAATTTTTGTGTCAAAAAATTAATGCAAAAACATCTTTGGATGAATATTTTTCAAGATCAAGTTCAAAAATATGCAGTTTGAATAAAACCAGCTCTAAATGATTCCTCATATTAACGGGCACATCATATAACAAAACATCAACAACAACAACAACAACACTCAAGCACTATTGTGGGGTCGGCTATATGGATCCTTTGTCGTCAATGTGCTCTATCTTTTGTCATAATCGCACTAATGCCTAAGTACATCATGTCTTTCCTTACAGTTTCATTCCAAGTCTTTATTGGCCTACCCCTCCCTCGTTTAACATGCCTAGTGACTAGACTCTCACAATGCCTAACAGGTGCCTCTAATGGTCTCCTTTGTACGTGTCCAAACCATCTTAGACGAGCTTCTCACATCTTCTCTGCAATTGGTGCTACCCCTGTCTTATCCCTGATACATTAAAAAAATCAATTTCTCGATTAGCAAATAAAACAGTTGCTAACAAAAAGATGTGAGGGTGCAGAAAAATAAAACCAACAGATACTAATAGCATAGGTTCATAATCAAATTTTATTTTAGGATTACACACATGTTAATATGTAAAATTATCTTGTAATAAATAATTGTTGCTAGACTGCTGCACATGGAAAGAATTCCAAGTGCTGGAATTAATTTTAAGAGTTCAGGATGGGAGAAAGTCGTCTGTTTGTTTGAAGAGGTACAGCTGCTTTCTGGCTTCCTGGAGGTGGACAAAGGGACTGCAAAAAAGTTGGCTGATGGGAGGGGATGAAGCAGCCACAGAGAGGAATATGGTGGTTGGGAGGGTTCGCAGGCTGTCAAAATGGTTGGACTGCAAGGACAAGCTGGCATGCGGCATGGAATGAGCTATTTTTTGGCCCCTAAACCACAAGGTGTGCCATGAGCTCCATGTAAGGCGTGCGCCTGAGGCTCATTGCACGCCTCTTCCTTGCAGAGGTGAGGTCCGGTGCGCCTGGTGTGCCCGGCGCCTCAGGCGTGCGCCTTACCAACTTAGGTAGGGAGGCTGGTGGAGTTGGACGGGGACTGGATGTGGAGGGCTACTGGAGGTGTCGAGGGAGGGGGTTGCTATGAGTCAGCAATGTTCCAGGAGGCTGCTTTGTGGTTGGCCGACCCTAGTTTGCTGAAAATGGGTGTCGGCAGTGGGGTTTGAAATTGTTGGGAGGTGGTTGCAGTCAGTTGAAAGGCTAAAGAGGGGCATCTTGGGTGTTATTCATGGAGGAGATGGGGAAACAAGGTGTGTTTTGGCTGTGAAAGGGAGTTGTAACTGTGGGGAGGGATTTTAGAGTGGTTTGTTGTAAATGGGGCGGGGGGTTTTAGGGATGTGGCTGGGCTTAAGACTGAAGGGATGGGGGTGGCAAGGGCGTGGGAGAGGGGGTGGTAATAGGAAATAATGGAAGGCAGCAAAACACCTTGGGTTTTGTGGGGCCGGCACCACGAGAGATCGCCACATAACGGGAATAGGAGTATCCAAAGTCGGCAATGAAAGCTCAAAACAGCCCCTGACCCCTATATATGTATATTAAACTTACGTAAGGCACCTATTGTGGACCACTATGATTGGTCGATTGTGATAGATGTCTGATCTCTGTAAATAATACATCAATAAATAAATAAAAAAAATATAAAGATGTCTAAATGAAGCTCTAGAAGCAACGTGGACTCGGATCGTCCAGACAATGATTCGATCAATGCCTCATGCAATAATAGACTAGTGCGGACCCCAATGGGTGATGACCCGCACTAGAAGTGTGACCCCCAACAATGTCTCGCCTCATCTTTCCTCGATAACCAATAACTTATATTCACTCTTCCTCAACCAAACCACATTTCCTCTTCCAATTAAGAGTGTTTGATTCTAACTATTTTTTCTCATTGCTTATCCTCACATGCAAATTATATTCTTGTGTCAGCCGATGTTTTTTCTTGGCTACTCTCATAATTAAAATGGTTAGGAATGTTATGAGTCATTTACTGAATGCTTGTTCGCATCAATGAATGTTACCTTTCATGAGATTCCCCCATTGTTCTCTTCATCTTCCTCCACTAAGTCATCATATGCTACAATCCCTCTAGAAGCACCTAGTAGTAGCTCTGATCCTCTCTAGCTTTACAGTCTACAATCTCACCCAAATATAGACACACAGACACCCATACTACTACAGAGTTTTCTGATCCACACTTTGCCCATTGTCTTATGAAGAGATGAACAACAATACATTGCATATCTCATTAAATTTCACTTGTCGTTTGATCACGTATCATCTACTTTTTGTAGTTTTTTTATCCCTTCCATCTGTATATATCCTCAGGACATAAAAAACTAGTACATAATACTCTCAAGAAACATGTCATGGATATTGAGATAAATGCTCTTATTAATACATGTAACTTTGTTATGGCCATAAAAAAGAATAATGTACAACCCCGTGTCCGGCGAGCAAGGCCGCCAGGAACCAGACAGATCGGGCTAAAGGCAGAAGGCGAGCTCGGCAGTGGAGAGGTCGAGCCCGAGCTCGGCGTTCGTCGACCAGAGCTCGGCGTCCGTCGACCAGAGCTCGGCGTTCGTCGAACGGAGATCAGCATTCGTCGACCCCGAGCTCGGCATTCGCCGAGCTAGTCCCAGCTCGCGCCCTCGCAGTGGAACTCGGCAACAGTAGGCGAGCAGGACCTGCCGAGGTGATCAAAGCTCCCCAGCTCGCCTGGATGAATGAGGTACTTTTTACTGTTTTGCCCCCGCTGGTCTGCCCATAGCTCTTCAAAACAGCGGAGTTGGACTGTTGGCAGACCCAACCAAGGGTTTTTTGGTAATTTCAGGTCAGCTCTTTTGGTTATTGGCAGTCCAGATTCTAAAAACTATAAATAGGACCCAAGAGGTACCTCAGAAAGGATGCTTCCTGTGCCTCCCTGCTCCAGTTTTCAAGCGCTTTCTGAGGGTACCTTAGCTCGGCTTCTGGCTAAGGAGGGGAAGCGCTCTAAGATCTTTCGGGTGTGTGGTGTGACCTCCCCGCCGAGCCCTTGGGTCGGTTTTTCCTTTTTTTTTCCCGTGTTGTTTTGCTTGCAGGAGTAAAGTAGGCGCGAGACCACCCCTTCCCCAAGGGCGAACTCCACAGGAGATCGAGAAATCGGTTTCAACAAATAAATCTATCGTATATCGATGGGTGATCACAACGGAACGGAATTTTATCCTGATGGATTAATGGAATCTCATTCAGATCCTCCTGTTTGTGGTTATCAAACACAATTGTTCTTTGCTACAAATAGATGTCAGTAGTACTAGATAGTGTACAAGTAACCATTGAGGTATTCTGCTCATAGGAGACTCACAAGTGTCTACTCAGGAAGGTTATTTATGAGCTTAAACAAATTTGTACATCTCATTTTGACAATTTAGAAAGTTTTAGCTAAGGTGAGTCTTTGTGGTAGCACCAGGATCACCTCATCTTCATATAACGTAGATCATCAAATTTAGCTAAATTAGTTAAATATTTGGATAATACCTACTCAGAGGGAGCGATGAACAAGACATTTATAAGATAACTTATGAAGCACAGATACTTCCCCGAAGGCAGCGTACCCGTACCGGATACGTATCCGATACCGGTACGTACCCGATACTCGACGGATACACCTATGTGGACACACTTGGACTTAGCACATCATTCTGCATATTGTCATAGGAGTCTATTTTTCTACGGTAAACAAAAGTCCGCTCAATGCTAAGAAGCGTTGGTACGTTCAATTAAGTTGTGTGTCTGTACAAGTATGTTTCTGGTATTGGTACGTTTCTGTTACAAGTACGTGTATTGAACGTATTGATTCAACGCAAGTTATTAACAAAACAGCTAACTTGTCTCTACACTAACCGAAGATTGAAGATATTGATCTCCAACAATGAAGTTGATTTCCAATAATGAAAAAAAAGAAACAAAAACTGATAAGTTGACTTAATTTTAATTTTCTCTCTTTTGGTTAAACATATAAAAAGGCTTGAATGTTGTTGTTGTTTGGTTAAACATATAAGATGTTAAATTTTGTAATATTTATGAATGCTTAGTGTTTGAAAACTTCATGTTCTGTTGCATTAATTTGTGAACTTGTACTTCAAGTTATGATTTATGTTTGATGTTTTGAGAACTATTTATTGCACTTGTGATATATAAATACATCTTATATTTGTTATAATATACCATGACGTATCTGTATCCTTGTTTTTAAAATTTTGTCGTACCGCCGTACCGGTGCTTCCTAGAAGATAACATGTTATTTGCAGCACTGCTCTGTTACTAAAAAAATTAGGACACTTACAAAACTTTCTTAGAGCTGAATTAGCCTGCAACAAAATAGGAATGATGCAATATATTATATAAAGACCTTATCCCTCGGCTGCGCAAATCTCCTCTCATTAGGTATAGAGCCACCCTCGGCTTTTCTCCCTGAAAAATTATCCTCAGCAACTTTTGGAAGTTTCTCTTGATGTTACTTGCCATCAAACCCCCTCCCAATGGCTTCTAAATGCTTGTGTGATTGTCTGTCAGTTCATCAAGGCCCGTGCATTATTCTAGATTAATTGAAGGTAGATGTTCAGCCGAGACGCTTTAGAATTTATTTAATTTATTTCTAATGCATTACTTAAGTGGGTGGGGCTCACTAGTTTAAAACATGTATACTCTATTATTTAAGTAATGCTCAGTCGGGGTTGACCGTGGAATTGTGATATTATGAATTCACGGACCTCCTTCCTATCGAGAAAGGTCCAAGAACTTGTTTATTCAATTTGAGTCTGGAAATACAAAATATTTTTATCCGAGAGTGAAGAGATTTGTATTTCCTTTATCTTCCTATCCCTTTTCTTCTTCTTCTTCGTGTGAGATTATATTGCACGAGCTTTGTGTATGAATGTTAGCTTTCATGTTCTTATTCTTCTCCATTAGTGGAGATTTTGTGGTGTTCTTATTCTTCTCTTAACCTAACCAAAAACTATATGCAACAATGGAAAGCATTACATCAAATTGAAAGAAATCACATTACATTTTTGACCTAATTCCTCCACCAAAATATGTGAACTCCCTTCTTCAAGTGTTGCTTTTTACCGGACTTTGTAATGTTGTTGATTTGTGATGACATCCTGATGCGGAATACAGACGAAGAATTGCAGTGGATGACGAGTTTTGGGGGCCAATCGACGACTTTCCAAATATGGCGTTCCCGGATCGATGATCGGACTCCGCAGATGTGTCCAGATTCGCGTTGCAAATCGATTTGATATATTACTTCATTAGTTTGCATTGTATTTTGATGTATTTGGGTGGCCCCACCTTCGGCCAATCATAGTCGTTGAAGGTGGGATGCCCTAGCCTTCATTTTATTATAAATAGATAGGTAGTAGGAAGATGGAAGCTATTGCAGATTTTGGAGAGTTTTCCCGGAATCCCGCGATCCCGCCACGGTGCCGACTCCATGGAACCATAGGTGACGACTCCTAGGCTTGTATCTTCCTCCTCAAGGTATTCCCTAACCCTAAGCACTATTTCCCCTCCTCGAAACCCTCTCCCCCCAAACCTCCCCAAACAGCTAGCAAGTGGCTATTTTCATACAATAAGTGGGTGTTTTTTTTCATAGAGCAGCAGCCATCTGTTCCCTTCCAACAACCTTGCCTGACACCATTTATTCCCACCCGTGAACCATCCTCCCCCCTCTGGCACCGCTAGCCTCCCTTGACCTCCACCGCCTCCAGCCCCAACAGCAGCCGTCCACCCATTTAACCCCTGCTGGACCAACCGCTTGTCGCCCCTCTTCCTCCCAGCAAACCAGCCACCGACCGCCCCTCTTCCTCCCCGCAACCAGCCGCCTGCCTCCCCTCTTCCTCCCAGCAAAACCGCCGGCCGCCTCCCTCCATCTTCCCTCGACAGCATCCCCATGTCAAACCCTATTTTCCCCTTGGTTTCCAACCCTCCTCTTTCGTGGATCCACTCCCCACAGTCACCCCCTCCAAAATCAGTCCAGATTTGAGAATTTCAACCCCCATCCGATCTCATATTGTCGGATCTACTCCTCCCCGCTCGGATCTATCCATACGTGGCCGGATCCATCCATTTTCAGTCTGATTCCACCCTCCACCACCAAGGACAGCCACCTACAATATTTCCACGCCGCTGGTTCCATATGGGATCGCCATCAAAACGCATCCGGCTCTGAGCTCTTCATTGCCTTCGTCAGCCCACTACTTGGCGAGTCTTCGTTGTATCGGATTATTATTTTCAGCAATTTTATATTGGATTGGATCGCATACTTGTCTTGAATCTCTTGTATGGTAGCTGTTTGTTAGATAATTATCGTGATTTGCAAGGTTTATGCGTCGTGTGCTCTTGCTTTGACCCTCCACGCAGATGAAAGTATAAGCTTGTTTCGCCTTAATTAATTACTTTGCCTTGCTGTGAAATTGTTTGCGTGAGATGTTGAAATTTATTATCTACTTTGGATTCACGTTGTCGGATTTTCATAGCATGTAGGGTTAGGTTGTCGTTTACTCGCCGCCTGTAGATTCCTCATGCGTCAATTGGTATTAGAGCTAGGTTGCGAGCACTTTTCGATATGCAGTCGTAGAGTATATAGGTTTTTTATTATGTCTATGCATCACAATTATTCTTCTCCTCCATTTGGAGGTTTCGAGTCCACTTACACTCGCGTCCATAAAGCCCCGTCAGGGAGTTCCTCACGTTACTACGACCAAGGTTGTAGATGTCGGATGTCGGGTTCATGTCGGTTTGTGTTTGAAATGTCGTATGTCGGATTGCGGGGGATATATCGGGGATATTTTACAATATCAGATTTTAATATTTAAATAAAGATAACAGTATTTATAAACACATTTTTTGCAAATAAGTAAAAATGTACAGACAAATAACTATAGCAATGTACAGACAAATAAGTATTTATAACATTTTCTTTGAAATAATTTTGAAAGATAAAGGCGAAGCCCATGTAATTATGCAAAGTTGGAGGGGAGTTTTTCATAACTACTGCAAAAATCACTATAGCAGAAGTTAACAAAATAATGTTAACATAAGTTAGAAGTGCACAGGAGAAACAAAAAACATTGCAGATTTACACAAGAAAAGGTATAAACTTAGTTATTGCAAGAAAAAAACCTAACTATAGCACAAGTAAGAAGCTTACAGTAACACAAGTTTAATAAACTTTTAGATCTTATGACTTGATCAATATAACTCCAAATAAAACTTTCAATTGACGCAGAAACAAGAAGTAAGAAGAAAGAAGAAGGTGGCTTACAGTGGAGTGAAGTAGTAGAAACCCTAAAGCCCGGCGTCGACTCCTCGCCTGCGATACCGATTCGTAGAAAGCCCGACGTCGTCTTCTACTCCTCGCTTGCGATGTCGATTCGTAGAAAGCCTGACGTCGTTGTATACTCCTCGCCCGCGATGTCGATTCGTTGCCTCGTCGTCGGAGGAGCTGTCGAGTGTCAACCACTCCGCCAGAGAGACTCTTCCGTAAAATTTAGGGTAGAGCGAGAAATGTTGAATGCGTGAAATAGACTCATGTAGAAAAATACGGGTCCCGTGAACTTTGTTTTTATATATTAAATATAATAACCGAAATATCGGGCTAGAGATATATCGATATATCGGGATATATCGCCGTTTTTATACAAAACGATATTTTTGTCAAACAAATCTGTTTCGTTGCGGTTTGCACCCAAAACCTTTATGTCGGCCGACATGTCCGCTCGGACATGTCGGCCGACATGTCGGACATGTCGGCCGACATCTACAACACTGACTACGACGATTATTCTCGATCGCAGCACACTACTTTTAGAGATCGTGTTGATCCACCGACACGTCCTCACTACACTAGAGACGATCAGTATGATGATTGTCGTCGTTCATACCCGTGCACGCGAGCGGATCGTGTTGATCCTTCGACTCAACTCGATTACCTTAAGGATGACTATTATGAGGATCGTCGCTTTGAGAGAGATCTTGAGAGTCAATTTCGTTTTGTTGCCCCTTCCTTTGATGGCTCATCGAGTCCCGAATCTTTCAGCTATTGACTAGTGGATATGGAGTATTATCTTAAACATTTTAAGTTATTCGGTGAGCGTAGCGTCAAGTTTGCGAAACTTAGACTCTTAGATCAGACGAGGGCATATTGGTCTGGGGTTGAGAGGACCCGCAAGCGATATTGTCTATGTCGCATCACCAGTTGGGTGGATATGAAGTGTACATTGTGTCAGAGGTATCTGCCTTTGTCGTATCGGAGTTGCTTGCTTGATCAATTTTGTTCCCTTCAACAAGGATCCATGTCTGTCGCTGAGTACAAGGGCCGTTTTGATGAGTTAGTGGTGAAGAGTGATATCCGAGAGGACCCATCCATGACCCTTTCACGATTTCGGTCTAGACTTCGGTCAGACATACGTACCGAGATAGTTTATCATAGCTCGAAGTCCCTTGAGCAAACATATCAGCTTGCCCTTCGTTATAAACAACTTTTGAGATCCGCAAGAGCTGGTCGATGGGATTCTCACCTTGACCTTCGCAGTTCTAGTCTCTCCCATACTGAGGTCACCACGATGCCTACCACTGTCCTGTCAGTCATGACATAAGTGATACCTGATGTGGATTGCTCTCACTCTAGTGATGTGCTTAGCCCAGTGAGCGACCTATCTCTTGTTTCTGACTAATCTCTTGTGACCCTGATTGAGAGCGAGCCTGAGCGACCTATTGAGTCTGTAGTGTTGTGACCCTCACCCACACCTCTTCCTCTGCCATACACCGGGCTAGTTAGCACCCCAACCACAGACCCATTTCCTGACATCGCACCCACGGATCTATCCTTGAGTATAGGTCTATGTCGCTCTCTCATTGTCATTACCCTGAGTCACACCACGACCGAGAGTCCGGAGCCTGGTGTTGATCTCGTAGTGGCTATATCACTCATTCACGGGGATACTACCTCTTACGATGGTACTTATATGAAGGATTATGACCCTGGTGACGGGTAGTATGACGACCCCCCTTTTGAGCCGCCTGATGAGCCGCCACATCCTGGTGAGGATATGATTCGGGTGAGCCGCTCGTTTATGAGCTTTGAGTTATTGTCATCTCTTTTGCTATCATTTATAGTCTTGCCCCAGATAATTGATCTTGATTGAAGCATAAGGTATGTAGGGCCTTCCTTGAGTACGCTTGAGCATACACTTGTTTTGAGGGCCTACCTTACGGCGCATCACACCCTCAATGAGTTTTGGGACACACCCCCTGCTGACCCACCATATGACCTCTTTCTTTTTAAGGACACTCCTCACACTCTAGAGTCACGTCTTCTAGTTGGTATACACGATTTTCGTTCAGGTGGTTGTCTCATTCGCGATGACTTTTTGTACACACCTCCTAGTAAGCCTCTTGATGTGTTACGTTCCCTGAGAGATATTTGACTCGTTACGAGACTATATTTGAGTATAGATGTCTCACATGATCACCTGAACACTCGGCACACTCAGCATAGTTGTCAAGGCGCGCGCCTCGGCGCGACTGAGGCGCCGGGCGCACCAGGCGCAGCCCGCCGCGCCTCAGCACAGCTGAGGCGGGCAATGTGCCCCAGGCGCGCCCAGGCGCGCGCCTTACAGCCTCCCGAGGCACCCTCTAGGCGCACTTGGGCGCCCAATTCGTCGAAATTGAGCGAATTGGGCGCCCAATTCGCTGAAATTGTGTGAATTCGCGGAATTTCAGCGAATTGGGCGCCCAATTCGCTCGATTTCAACGAATTCGCTCAATTTCAGCGAATTGGGCGCCCAATCCGCACAATTTCAGCGAATTGGGCGCCCAATCCGCACAATTTCAGCGAATTGGGCATCCAATCAGCACTATTTCAGCGAATTGGGAGCCCAATCCGCACAATTTTAGCGAATTTGGCGCCCAATCCGCACAATTTCAGCGAATTGGGCGCTCAATCCGCACAATTTCAGCGAATTGGGCGCCCAATCCGCTTCAATTTCAGTGAATTGGGCTCCCAATCCGCTCAATTTCAGCGAATTGGGCGCCCAATTCGCTCAATTTCCTTTTTCGCCCATTTTTGCGCCCCACGTGCCTGAGGCGCGCGCCTGCGCCTAGCGCCTAGGCTCCAGGGGCCCTTTGCGCCTCGGTGCGCCTTGCGCCTTTGATAACTTAGACACTCGGGATGAATTTTTCTACACACCATCGAGAGAGCCCCCTGATCGACCTCCATATCTTAGAGACAACCCGGTCATAATTAGATTCTCCCATAGTGAGCGTATCGTGTCTATCGTATTTTATTTGCATCATTTGCATAAGTTTGTTGAGTTGTTTCTTCATCATTTGCATGAGTTTGTTGTATTGTTTGTTCATCGTTTGCATATGTGACATGAGTCGGTTCAACGGAAAATCCATAATGATAATAATTTTTGTAAATTACACGTGGACCTTCACTGGCAATAGCGGGTACTTCATGAAGGCGAGCAGGTGATGGTGCAAATCTACATTATGATGCTCCGTGCGAGCCTTGCTAAAAGCTTAAGCGTTAGGCGAATGAATCCCTATATAATCATGAGACGAATTGAAGCAAACATCTACGATCTTGGTATTCCTGCAAGTATTGGTACCCGCCCGGTATTTAATGTTGAAAATCTAACGCCGTACTACGAGCCTCGCAAGTATGTGGACCCAAGCAGTGGGGACTTCCAGCCGCCTACACCTCCACTCCCGTTGTCTTACCACCCTCATAGCCCACCCACGTCTGATGGCCACCACTACTCACCCATTTCTGACACCGACCCACCAGGGGACTCGTCTTCTTTGGTTCTACCTACGGCGCCGTCGATCGCACCGGGATCCACAACTCATGAGTTGAGCATTGAGAGCATCACGGAGACCAGACTCCGTCAGTACATTCCTACTACAGACGTTGATGACACCTAGGTACTTGCAACATAGTTTCATCAATTCTCCTCTAGATTTCGACTTCAGTAGGACCGTATCCATTCACCGGAGATGACAACTTTTCAGTCAAGGGGAGTTGATTAGCGAGAACACTTTTCCAGCGACGACACTTGGGCGACCTCTTTGAGTTTTACCTGGCATACAACGAGAGAATTTTGATCACTATTCATCGGGAGATGAATTCTTTCAAGAAGGGAAGATTGATACGGAACATAGACGAGGACTTGCAGTGGATAACAAGTTTTGGGCCCGTTCGGGACCAATTGGCGACTTTCCATATATGGCGTGCCCGGATCGACGATCGGACTACGCAGATGTGTCCTGATTCACGTTGCGAATCGATTTGATGTGTTTGGCGGCTATATGCTTGGGCAGAAATAGGAGAATGGATGTTGTGATAGAGAATAGGCGGGTGGCAGCTGCTATTGGGGGTGGTTGGGTGCTAGTAGGGAATAATCAGTGTTTTAAATGTCCTCCGACATGTCCGACATGTCTCCCGACATGTCATTTTTTAGAGGAAAACGATATGTTTTTCTCAAAATAATAGATTATGTCTTTTTGTAAAATATAGGCCGACATGTCCGAATTTTTCCGATATATCAGCCGACACGACTTTTAAATATATCACCCGTTATTTTATTTTATGTTATATTTGCAGACAAACATCATATATTTAAATCACCTATGGATACTATATTATGTATGTTTAAATCAATTAAACTTATTATTTCAATTTTTAATGTTTTATTCTTACAATCAATTTTGTATAATTGTTCCACAAATTTTTAATTTCATATTATAAAAAATAGGAAAATATTTAATACATTTATTAGGTAATTGTTTCATATTTTTAATATAAATTTATAAGTTTGAAAAACTTATAATAAATCAAGTATTTTTAACTTTTAAATCTTTTTAATTTGCAATAAACTTATTGTTATCAAAATAAAATTAGTGTATAGTATTAAATATATTTTACAATGTATCAGTTTGTAGTTGTTAATAATATTTTTTCTTAAATACTATTTAAATTTATTTCATAATATAATTTACTCATTTTTTATCTATTTGTTATATTATTTTTCTATTTTTATAACATATAATTATAGTTAGTATACATTAAATAAAAATTTTATTTATAATATATGGAATTCCGATATTTTAAAATATCTCCGACATGTCTCCGACTTCCGACATCCGACATTGAAAAACACAGTCTGATATGTGTCCGACATCCGATATTTAAAATATTGGGAATAATATGGGGAAACATTGGTGACACAATAATCCAGGGAGGTGGTGACTGCTGCAGGATTGTAGACGCGAGGGAGAAGCGATGGAGAAGTGGTGGTAAGGCTCCTGGAGGACTGGGGAAACGATGGCGGGATTAGTGCATGTGGGTCCTGGAGTCGACATCAAGCAAGATCTGTTGGGCATCGACACCTAGCAAGAATAACCAAGTAACATGTGTTTAAATTGTCAACTTTCGATCCCTTTGCCCTAAACTTTATAAAATATAAAAAAGGGGAAATTTTAGGTTAAGTGTACTTGACGACCCAGATTGTTCAATTAGATAAATTAACCCAACTCTCAAAATAAGCTTCAAAAATAAAAAAATAAAATACATAGAAATAGGAACAACCGAGCCAGTAGCAATCACGTCTCTGATCGGCCATCTGATTATCCTAAAAGTGTCGACCCAATAAATATCTCACATGACGCGTGATTGATCCCCATCAAGTTTAAGAGGTTGATAATGACAAGATTAGTTGAAGGTGCTCTTTCAAAGTTATTGTGTCTAATGCTTTAATTGTAGAAGACCTTGAGCTGGTAGTGATTGAATTTAAGGGTGCTCTTTAAGAAGTTATTGTGCATGGTGTTTCAGCTATAGAAGATTGATGGAGATCAGCACCAAACTACGGGTCACCAATTGGCAGGGCCCACATTCGTATATTTGCGTAGGAAGCGCTGACCGGATTGGCGATTTGAGACCATGATTGCGTCCGGATTGTCGTTTTAGTATTTATGTGTATTTTATTTTATTTTTTGGACGAGCATTTAAAGATTTAGGACATCGGGCGTAACGTCAATCATAGTCGTTCGCGTCGGGTGCCCAACCGCCCCCTTCTGTTATAAATAGGGGTGATGCCTCATTTTTCATTATTGTTTGTTTGCGAAGATTTCAGACTAGCAATCTTTCGTGGTGCGACACTGCGAGATCCAGGGGTGCGACGTCTCAGTTATTTTCATTTATTTTGATTCTATTTATCTGCATGCCCTCTCCCTCGCGATTTCTCCTTCAGTATCTTCTCTTGCCTATTATCTTGATGCGGAACCACCTTAACCGCTCCCGAACCACCACACAACTGCCTGGCTTTGTCAGTGTTCCTCTGCGTCCAGCCGTAAGACTACTTTATTCACGCCACTGTGGCTCGTTCACTATTCTACTTCCCATCCGCTGATCTCTTACCTATTTTTTGCACGCATGTATTCGCAAGTGACGCAAATTCTGTCCTCCGCGTCCCCGTCAACCATCATCGTTCTCATCAGGGAACCCTCTCTCGATATCGTTCTTGCCCTGGAAGACCCCGTCTCAGCCAAAATAACCAGTTTTTGACCTCTCCCGGTCGAGGAAGGTCCTGTCGGACTCTGTCTAGTATCGCAACCCTGTCTTCATACTTTGGTATCCCTACAAAGCCCCCATTCATGTTGTTGAAACCATCGTAACCCTCAACAGTCACTCGCCAACCCTTTCCAACAAATCAAACCACATTTCCTTCTCTCTTCAATCCCCGGATTCCGTCTTCCATCAGCCAACCGCCTAATCTACAGGCGTCTCTAGCCGACCCGCCCTTTCCAGTCATGACTTCCTTGATTCCCCACCAAATCACAATCCGACTTTTCGACCATCTTCTTTGTATCTCTATAGCTGAGTCATTACACTCCTTCCCCACTGCCAGTAATTCAGATACTCGCCGCATTCCGCCACCACCGGATTTCATGCTTGTGAGTATTATTGTAGCATGTTTCTTCTTTCATTATTGATTATCGGATACAACCTGTTGTGCTATATTGTTTACTTTTCTTTTATTTCTTACAAGTTGTCATTTGTGAAGTGGTAGTGGAAAGCACCCCTAGTGACAATGGAAGTGATTTTGCTTGAGCGCTTGAAATTTAAATTTACATTGTGGTAATTTCCTATGCATATAAAATCATCACTGCTAAGTTGTATTTTCAAATTATAGTGAACTTACCCATGCATCATTTAAGTATGAATTGTTCCGAGTCCACAACACATTATTCATTTAGGATTGCTTTAGTGTTGGCACACCCATGTCACACTGCTTACCGTGCGTCAAAGACCTGGAGCAAGTAGTGATTTAAGTTTAGGATGTCTTTTTGAAATTATTGAATTATTGTGCAAGAAGATTCAACGATGGATGATCTTGGGCCAGTTGTGACAAAAGCTGATGAAAAGGAAACTACAATGCTCTCTAGTGGTGTTGATCCTCCTATGGTTGGAGACCAAAAGCAAGTGATAGTCATGAAGTGATAGATGTCAAGGATGTTTCTGTGTCTCCAGTTCTTATCACTTGTCTAAGAGAGGATATGAGATATATAGATGTTTCTATTAATGATGGGCCAAGTGATAATGTAGAAGTTTCATCTGTTTTGAAGCTTGTAGCAGTCCTTGTGGTAGACGTTGAGTTTATGATTGTACTTCACAATCCAATCATCTGTTTTGAAGATGCTAAAAAATTTAAAGAAAGATCTGTGACTGTGGTGTTGGTTGATGTTGTGGTGGTTTCCTATATTTTTGAGTATATACCAACTGATGACGATATGATTTGTGATTGCATTTTTAGGCTACTTGGAAGGTTGATGCATGATGAGTTGATGACAAGGGGAGTCCAAGGAAGGTTCTTGGTGTCGTTCATCATGATTTTAAATTGTTTAGCCTTTGAAACTAAGTTATCCCTTACAGCATTATTATTGTAGTTCATCAGAGTCTTGGGTTATTTGAACTTTAACACTCAATTGTCCCTTATAACTTTATGTTACACTTAGGTGGAAGGAACCATGTCCCAAAAGTTGCCCTACAGGTTGCTAATTTGTTGATGATGCAGCTTTCATTGGTGGAAACTCCTTTGCATCAATTTGTTGGTCTTCAGTCTATATTTCCATGATTTACATGGATCTGTTTTGCCAGTGTGAAAGATTGTGTTACTGGGATACAAGATAGGGATGAGCTAAGAACATATGCTTTATTATACAATACGAAGCAGTTCTATGCATTCTGGGTAAGACTCTTAGAAAAGTGCTAATGTATACTGAGACTTCAGTCACTGAACACTTGATTGTAGTAGCCTTCTTAAAGTAGAATGTCCTGGCTCAGTTGATCATATGCAGTATATTTTTGGGTGTTGTATTTTTGATGGAACCTAAAATAGTGTGAAACAAATTGTTGAGGCACAATCTAGTATTGCATCTGAACATAGAATTACCGCACATTCTGGAAATAAAATGGTCAGTCAAAATATTAGGAGTTTATTTTCTCCATTAATCAACCTATGAATTTGTAATGTGGAAATTAGATTGTATCTACTGTCTACATTATCATAATTTGATATCCCAGGAAAGAACCAAACATATTAAAGTTGACTGTCACTTCATCAATTTAGAAATGATCGCTTGTGTCTCTAGTTCTAAGGCATACGTCATCACATAACTACCGCATATTGAAAGTTGTTCCAGGGTTGAAGGAGTGCTCACAGATGTTACAGAGCCACATCAATTACTTTAGGAGTGTGACTTCTGTCAACTTCAACATTAACTTCGGAGCCATTACCACTGCTTTCAGCGCACTGAAGCTGTACTATTCTTAATCTCTTCCTTTTCTAATTTGAGTTCCAACTAAACTTATTTTGGCACAAATATTCCTCATAATGAATGTAATCGAGAGAATTTTTTGACATCAATAGCCCTACTCTCTGCATTGGAGTTCTCTCTAGCGAGTAGTGCTTGAATCCAGTATAGCGAAAAATTTCAGAGATCTATTGGTGATAACTTTTCTAAAGGTTTGGTTAACTCTTATTCTATTATACCCAACGACATTGTTTCATTCCTATGTTATAAATAAAGGGTGTTCCAGACGAATAAATACACAATTAAATTTTTTTCTCAACAAAAAGAAACATGGCATGCAATTATCAGAAAGTGCACAGGCTGTAGAAATAAACCTAAAAATAAAATAGTCACTTCAACTCTCAATAAGAAGATGCAGGATCATAAATCAGAAAGAGATGGGAGGTATAAATCTTGAAACACATGATTTTAAAAGAAATAGAAAAGAACCATTCGCGGAACAAATGTTTCTTAGAACCTCAAAACAAGTAATTGAGAAAAGGAATTCCAAAACAAACAAAACCTTAAGTTATAAATGCAGACGTACGGATACATAATCCATTCTGAAGTCCCAACGAATAAATCAATGAATGAAATAGATAAGCTTAACGAGTAAGATGGGTACCTCAGACCGAAGATATGGAACAGATATGGCTGTGAAAACGAACCCAGCAACTATGTAATATGATGGAGGTCTGCCCTTAATGTGGGCTGGAACAAGTCTCTTGTGGGTTGCAAGTCTAATATTGAACTCATGGACCTTTGCATTGCGTAATACTTTGATTATAGCATTCTCTCCAGTATACTTCTGAGAAACAAGATAACTAAACCCAATGCGTTCACCATGCCTGAAAGGAACTAGATATCACAAGAAAAATCAGAAACCTAAGCAACAGATGAATAATAAAAGCAGACAACAATTTCTGATCATATAATTAATTAAGACAAGGTATTCAGAACGAACATACAAACATATCCAACAAACTGAAGGTTAATGAAATAGAAAATAAACATCCGCAAGCTTTGCTAAATATAATTTCACAAAAACAGAAAAGGATGAGAGAGACTTGGAAGATGTAGTTTCCATTTAATCAGCAAATATGAGAAAATTGAAATTTGAATTCTTTATTCTTCATTCAACGAGTTAGCACCATAACTTGATAAATTATTAGTTAAAGTTGAAAACAAAAAACAACCTTCATAAAACTTATGAACTCAAAAAAATAAAAACAACCAATCATTTAAAAAGTAAAAAGATAGGCCATTTGCTTAAAAAAAAGATCAAAAAGACAGATAAACTAGCTCAATAAAAAAGCAAATAAATAGCAATAACACATTGTGACTTACCAGTTCCATCATTAGCAATGTCCACTCCATCAAAGCTTAAAATAATGTCAGATAGTTTCAGAAATTCTGATTCTGGCGCAGTAGGCTCTACTCTTCGAACACGAACACCCTTCTGTCCAGGTGCCATTCCCATAGCCTTGCGCAAATCAGGGTTTTCCATCTTCTGCCACTCAAGCCCAAGTATAGGAAAGCCTAGAAAAAGATATTTCCGTTTTAGGAAGAAAACAATGTATTGCTCAAAGAATATCAGAGAAAAAATAACTTGAAAGCAATTGCATTAAATCATTACAGAAATAGAGCCAAAATACTTAATAAAAGATGGCTAGCAAAATGGAGCCATGATTATGGCACCTCAGCAACCATCAGTTGCTTCCTCTCCGTAGTTTAGCGAAAAAAAATCATTAAAATGAGAAATACAAAAAACATTTGCACGAACTAAAGTCCTGCTACATATCTGTCATATGTCTAAAATCAAGAAACGGTTTTTTTTGTGTGAGTATAGTCATCTCTGGAGACATTCAATCACAGGTGTGAGATGCACTATAACTGTACATCTACGATGCATAAAAAAGTAGCACAGCTATAAAACTGAATAGAAGAACATAATAGTATTTATCTGAAGGTGGTTTTCTGTAGGAACATAAAATATCTTTAACTTTTGCATAGTAACTGGACAATACCTGTATATTCACCCGACTTTTCATAATCATTAATGAAGTGCATAATAACAGGAGTGGGGATGACATAGCCAATATTTTCCACATCTTCATGTTTAAGGGACTGAAATGCTATGCCAACACATTTTCCCTTATCATTAAAGGCAGGGCCACCCGAATTTCCAGAGTTTATGGCTGCATCTATCTGTAACAAAACAAAAACGGTGAGCCGGTACTTTAAGTGGAAAAGTTGTACAATATAATGCTGCAAACAGCACAAACGTGAAAGAAATGGGTATAACAAAGGATTTAAATAAAAAGACCATAAATTAGTTTTATAGGCTGAGGTTTGTGGTCCATTAATTATAGATCCACAAATCTCAAATTTATAGAATTGTCTTAGTACACAATGAATAATGGTGAGTAATAAAAAATCTTTTTGAAAGTTTCTAATAATGTAAAAAACTAAAAAAACGACCCAATTATTATGTAAAAAACTAAAAAAAAAGACCCAATTATTATTCAAAACAAATACATAAATTGATGCAGGACTGGAGTCCCACCAGCCTGCCACCCTGGCGCGAGTAATCACACCAACCCAAGGGTCCCACCGGGAGTCCACCCGATAGGTCTTATCAAGCCCGCGGGCCATACACCCCAATCCATCCCCGGCCCCACAACAGGGCCGATAGGTTGTTGAGGCCGGGGCTCGAACCCCGGACCTCCTTGATAAAGAACTCTCATGCGAGTCCTCATCACCAACATGAGAGTTCTTTATCAAGAAGGTCGGGGGATTGAGCCCCGGCCACAACAACCTATCGGCCCTGTTGTGGGGCCGGAGATGTGTTGGGGTGTATGACCCGCGGCCTGATAAGGCCAATCGGGTGGACTCCCGGTGGGACCCTTGGGCTGGTGTGACTCCTCGCGCCAGGGTGGCAGGCTGGTGGGACTCCAGTCCTGCATCATAAATTAACTTGTTTGTTTATATAAGAAAGATTAGTCCAAACTTATTCCCTTTAAAAAAGCAAACTTTCTTACATGAGACAACAAAAAGGACATGGTTAACATAATTTATTTTTAAACAGTCAGGAGGCTGTAGAGTTTTGGCAATGGGAAGAAAAGTAAAGTTATTCCAAAGAGGTAAAGACAACCTTAATATGAAGGCTAGTAAGTATCATTTTAGCATTATAAAAAAAAAACTTGAATGATAAACTCCGTGCCATATATAATATTAAAGTCGGAGAATAAATTTTCACAAATTTATTCTTCCTCTTACAATTATATTCTATATGTATCACTTTAAGAGAGAGTGAGAAGGAGTGAAAAGGGCAGTGTGAAAAGTTGAGAAATAAAATCACATTAACGTTACCACAAGCTCCTACTCATACATATACATGGTATAGTAAAACCCGAAGTATCACGGAAATGCTAATATTTAATAAGTAATAACCTCCGCTTACTCAATATTTCAACTCTCCCTCTTTAGTCGGATGAAAAATATATATCATTCCTAACTTAAATATATTATCACTAAACACATCGCAACTAGACCTTTGGTGAAGACATCTATCCGCTGCGTTTTGGAATAAACAAAAGGAGCGATGACGTTACCTTTGTTAAGAGGATCTTTGATAAAATGTCTGTCCACTTTCACATGCTTGGTCATATCATGTTGAACAAACTTTTGAGTTATGATAATGACAACCTTATTATCACACTACAATGAGAAAGACTTGGGTTCAATGATCCCTAGGTCCTGCAGAATAGATGCAACCACAATCCGGTTGTTTCTAGAAAATAATAGCCCTTGGACATGGGATTTCTTAAGATATCTCAAAACACGATGTGTCATTTCTTGGTGACGAGCACTTGGAGCACACATGTGTGTACTCAAAATTTTTATAGTATATGTGAAATCTGGATGAGTTTGTGGGAGATATTTAAGTCTTCCGACCATTCTTTGGTAACTAGACACATCAATCCAACCACCAGCTCTATCATCACCGATCTTATGATTTTCTTCAATATGAGTGTCCACAAGAGCACAACCAAACATCTTTGTTTCCTTTAGAAGATCCAGGACATATTTCCTCTGAAAAATATGAAGATATTTAATTGAATCTAACAATTTCAATTCCAAAGAAGTACCTGAGCTTCCCGAAATCTATGACCGTGAATTCGCTTGACAACTGAGCTTTAAGAGTCGCAATCTCATCTATGTCATCTCCTATAACCACAATGTCATCACGTAAACAATGAGAACAGACCTGAGACTCCTCGTGGTCTCAAACCCGGGCGGTTGTTGCATGTAGACCGTCTTCTGGAGATCCCCATTTAAGAAGGCATTCTTGATATCCAGTTGAAATAGGGGCCACTGGCGATGAACAGCGACAAAGATGAGGATGCGAACGGTATTGAGCTTAGCGACCGGAGAGAAAGTTTCCTCATAATCGAGCCTCTGTTGCTGGGTGAAGCCTCGAGCCACAAGACGAGCCTTCAGACGGTCAATCGTCCCATCAGCAGCATGTTTGATGACAAAGACCCACTTGCACCCAACTGATTTCTGACCCGGAGGAAGGGGTACGACGGTCCATGTCTGGTTAGCCCAGAGAGCAGACATTTCCTCCTTCATGGCTGCCCGCCAGCCGGGATGTTGAAGCGCCTCCTGCACAGAGTTAGGAACAACAATCGAAGAGAGAGAAGTAGCAAATGTGTGCAGAAGGGGAAAGAGGCGATGAAGAGAGACGTAGGCGGCCAGAGGATGGGCAGTGGAAGGTGTTACCTGATCAGCAGGACGCGAAGTATCCGTGGTAGAGGTCGGCTGCAGAGGGGCAACGGAACTGGGAGGGCGACGAGTGTAGACACGGATAACGGGTGGTTTGGCGGTAGCAGGAGCAGGGGCAGGGGAAACTGGCGAAGGTGGTGTAGTAGCGGGAATAGCGGGGCGTGGTAGAGATGGCGGGAGAGGAGTCAGTGGTAGATCAGCGGGTAAAGGAGCATGAAAAAATGGTTGTTCTTCCCGGAAGGTAACGTCGGCAGAAACGGAGATCTTGCGAGCAGCGGGCGAGTAACAGACATAGCTCTTCTGGGTGCGTGAATAGCCGACAAAGATGTGTTTCACCGCCCTGGGATCCAATTTATCTGAGGATGGCCCGAGGCGGTGGACGTAGCAGGTGCTGCCGAAGATACGAGGCGGGAGAGGAAAAGCCGGAGTGGAGGGAAACAATATGCTAAACGGAGTAGCATAATTGAGGACAGAGGAAGGGAGGCGGTTGATGAGAAAGCAGGTAGTCGAAACTGCAAAATTCTAGTATGGCTTGGGAACATGCATTTGAAGCATGAGGGAACGGGCGACATCGAGTAAGTGACGGTTCTTTCGTTCGGCAACCCCATTTTGCTGGGGTGTGTAAGCACAAGAGGTTTGGTGGAGAATCCCGTATTCAGAACACACAGTAGTAAAGTCGTGGCCGGTGTACTCACGAGCATTGTCAGTACGGAGGATTTTGAGTGTGGTGTGGAATTGCGTACGGGTCTCGAGGACAAATGCCCGAAAAACCCGGGGAAGCTCGGAGCGTTCACGGAGTAAGTAAAGCCACGTAGTGTGAGAGTGATCATCAATAAATGTGATAAAATAGTGAAAACCACAGATACTGGGAATCCTAAATGGACCCCATACATCAGAATGAACTAAATCAAAGGGAGCAGCACTCCGAGTACAATGCGAAGGAAAAGAAGAATGCGGCTGTTTGCCGAGGATACATGAGTCACACTGAAAAGAAGAAAAAGGAATATCTGGAAGAGCCCGCTGGAGGATCGGTAGAGGGGCATGTCCAAGTCGGCGATGCCATGCAGTGGAGGAGACGGAGGACGGAATGGTGGGAGATTAATCGAGAAGGTAGAGCCCGTTCCGCAGCTGGCCTTTACCAATGGTAGTCCGCGTCCGCCGATCTTGTATAACAAAAGAAGAAGAAGTGAATATAACGGAACAATCTAGATCACTTGTAAGACGACCAACAGATAGTAAATTAAAGGGTGAACTCGGAACATGAAGAGACGAGCGAAGAGGGAGGGACTGGTTGAGAAAAAGATCTGCCGAGCCGGAGACAGGAACTAGCGCCCCATTGGCCACAGTGATAGACTTCGGATAAGGAGAATCCGAGTACTTGGCAGGCCATCGTGAAATAATGTGATGAGTGACACCAGAGTCCACAATCCATCCCAGGCTGGTGGAGAGACAAGCAGTACCTGTGTTGGAGACGGAGGCGACGGAGGCCGATGGTGGGTTGAGCAGGCCCTGAAGATGCTGGAGCTGAAGACGGACGGTCTCAAGATCAGGAGGACTGGCGTCAGTAACAACAGAACCCGTCGGATGAGGGGGATAACCGATTTTCTTGTAGCAAGTCGCCTCAAGATGACCATCATTCCCGCAGAAGGAGCACTTTGGCCGTCCCCGGCCACAACGGACACGGCCCCGCGAGCCCGAACGTCCCCCCCCCCCCCCCCCCCCCCCGAGTAGTAGTGGGAGGGGATGGTAAGAGCGAAGGGGCCTGCTGAAGAAGAGCCGGGGGAGAAGGAGCAGGAGGATCTGGAGGAGGGGAGACACGGAGAATCATGGAGCATATATCAGAGAAAGATGGTGTGGTGGGAGCAGCCAGGACTTGAGCACGAAGACTCTGAAGATGAGATGGAAGACGGGCCATGATGATGACAATGCAAGCGGCTTCCTTCTGAGCGCGCTGAGCAGCAAGATCATTGGTGGGCGGCTGATGCTGGATCCAGGCTTCAGCAAGAGTTTTAGCCCGAGCGACAAACGAGATCATATCTGAAGCGCCGCCAGTGTCGAAAGCAAAGAGGTCAGTGAGGATGTCATAAAGATGTTGAAGGCTGTCGCGGCCTGAGTACAAGGAATGTAGCTCATCCCACATAGCCTTGGCGGTGTTGTGGTACATAGCCATTTGATAAGGCTCACCATCCAAGGAATTCAGGATCCAAGTCTGAACGCGTCCATCATTGCGGAGCCAATCATCCGTAAGAGGAGACGGAGGTGGCTGAGTAAGGTGAGGCAGAAGACCCTTAGCATGAAGAACTAGCCGAGCTGAGTGTACCCAAGGAATAAAGTTTTTCTTGCCAGAAAGAGAGATGGTAGTGATCCTTAGCTCGTCACGAACTTCAGCAGAGCAAACCGGGCGGTCTGGCGGACAGGCCGGGTGGTCAATAGGCGGACTGGCCGCCGAGCTTGTAGAGTTACCAGAAGAAGCCATAGAGGCAGGCCGCATAACCAGAGGACCTAGGAAGACTGCCGCGGAAAGAACAGGAGGCCGCTCGACAAGGCCGCTGCGGGAAGGACGGGAGAACGCGACCAAGAAAGCGGAAAAGGGAACTAGTCCGCACGGTCGAGGTGAACACAGCAGCGGTCAGAGCACAGGAAGCAGTCTGCAGCGGACAGGAGCAGGCCGCAAGAAGAGAGGTCGGCGGATAAGAGCAATCCGCAAGAGAGGAGAGCCCGCGCGACTAGAGCCGAGACCGCCCGATCAAGATGTGAAAAAACAAGCGGCAGGAGGAGGCCGCGACCAAACGCGAAGCGGACTGGGAGAAGAAGTCCGCAGCGGGCAGAGACAAGCCGCGCGGACAGAGAAGAGAAGAGCCGAAGGAGACCGCAACCAAGATGCGGGTGAGAGAGGAACAGCTCGCACGGTCAGGCGGATCACAGCAACGAACTGAGGAGAAGGAAACCGCGAGTAGAGAGACTCTAGCGGATAGAGAAGGCGGGAAGCGGCGAGCTGGAACAGGTCGCGAGCAAGGCAGTCCGCGGAAAGCCAGTAGCGGAGAGCAGAGCAGCGGACTAAAGACAGGCCGCGGCAAGTAGGGAGGAAGCAGCAGACAGCGGAGAATAAAGGAGAAGGTGGCCCCACAGATTGAGGAGGAGAAATGGCTATAAGAAGGGAGGGGGTGGAACCACGGGCGAAAGAGAGCAACAGGAGGCAGTGTAAAAAAGGAAGCGGACAGAGAGGAGCAAGCCGCAGAGGGAAGCGGATAGAAACAACAGTCTGCGGGAGGCAGATCGCGAGAGGCAGGCCGCGGGAGGCAGGCCGCGAGAGATCACTAGGTGCGGACAGACAAAGGGAGACCGCGAGAGAGCGATTTAGGCTCTGATACCATGTAGGGAAAGCTCAAAACTTATATGTATTGATTGAGTATATGAATACAAGGAGAGAATACAAATATATAGGAGGAAGAGAGAGAATAAATCATATACAAGATGTGGGATGTATGGAAAGCTCAAAACTTATATGTATTGATTGAGTATATGAATACAAGAAGAGAATACAAATATATAGGAGGAAGAGAGAGAGAATAAATCATATACAAGATGTGGGACTAAAAGAGAAGAGAGCACTAATGGGCCCAAAAGATGGGCCCAATACATGGGTTATTCTAACAACATTCATAAATGGTAAATCATCCCTTCTTGTCCTTTTATTATAAACCACGAGGGAATTTCATATACACCTCTTTCTCCAATTCTTCACAGAGGAACGTGTTCTTCACGTCAAGCTCCCAATTCAAACAAGCAACACATGATAATGAGATTTGAACGGAGTCCATTTTGATCACCGCGGGAAATGTCTCTTAATAATTGCCCTTGGGTCTGAGCGTTGTCTTGAACCACCAACCTTGCTTTGTAGCGCTCTACCATGTCATCTTGATTTTGTTTTACTAAGAATACCCACTGTAACATCTGTAAATTTTAACTCGAAAATATAATTTAACTTTTCAGGATTTGATCACGAGCGGAGTTGATCGAATAATTGTCATATCGAGGTACAAATTTAGTATGATTAAATCTTGTACGTTAAATAATGGATTAATTTTAGCCATGGAGTGTATGTACGACGTTTCTTTAATTTATTTATTAACACAAGGGCGTAGCGAAAATATTCTGAGTGTTGAAGAGCAATGGTATTTGGGTAATTACGTGGAAATGCAAAATTCTTTTAGAGTGGCCTTGCCAATTCAATCTTCTGTGCATTTCCGTAACCGCCCAAGTCACACCTCCTATTTTAATCCCGTTAATTTCATTCCAGGAGGTGCAATCCCCTCTTTTCCCGATAACCGCGAGTCGTGCACGTCCGCAGGCAATTCCGTCTCCTCCAGCGGCGCTTCTTCCTGTTGTTGCTCAATTTTATCCGGCGATTGCTTCCTCCTCCCTTTGCGGTGGCGTAGCAGGCTCCAGCCCGGCCGACAGTTACCTCTAGGGTTTCCATAAACCTTCTGAGAAGGTAAGCACCGCCCCTCTAGCTTCTGAGTCGTAACTTGTGAGTTTTTACGACTTCTTAGTTTTTACAGTCGCTGCTTTGTGCGAAAACCTTCTGGCAATTTTGTGAAAATTTCTGCTCTCCTTTGCTTTGATCTGGTGATTCTTCTTCGACATATGTGTGTTTGATTGTGTCGGACATCTACCTCAAATCTGAAACACACTACTCCTCCAATCCTTCTTTGATTTAGGTATAACATTTCTTCATTTTCTTAGTACTTTATTTCACTGTCTTGTTGTACTGTAAAGATGCTTCCGTTATGACCTCATAAAAGAACAGTTAAATGATTTTGAGTATGAGATCGCAAATCATTCATATTGATGTTACTATGTTAGTGCATTTCTTATACTTGATCACCAAGTTTAATATTGCAATATTAATTATATATTTATGTGTAACTATTATTTCGTGTGCTTAGCCAACTAAAACTTTGTTGAGTGACTTGAGTCTCCTTTCTAGTACTGTTATATTAGCAGCTCTTTATTATATATTTATATGTGTGATTGTGTGATACTTTTTCTCAGTTGCTATGAGTAACCTGACAGCACTAAAATCATTATTTACTAACGTACCATTAGTTCATTAAAGTTTTTTGATGGTTTAGGATTTTTTAAGATTTTCCTATTACAGAAAAATGACTGATAAATGATTTTCATCAAAGTCAATAAGAGGCACCACTAAAATGACTGAATTGAATAAGCTTAGCATATAGGGGAAGAAGCTTAATATTCTGTGAGTGATGATGGACGCATTATTCCTGGGCTTAACACAAATAAATTGATGAGTTTTATGAGTTTTCTTGCGAAGTATAATGTGTCAATTAGATATGCTGACTGTAAGGAAGTTGATAAACGCCTTAAGGATCAATTATGAGAAGAATTAAATGTACGTAATTTTGTTATTAGTTATTACAAAATTGTGTTTTTTAGTTAATTATTATTTAATATTGTCAATTATTTTCTGCTTTATTTTGATGATATTGATGGTATTCACAATGCATTACTTAAAAATATGGGTGACAGTTGGAGGAGTTGGAAATCCAAATTTTTTGTCACTTGTGTAATGTTGATTTAGAGCATCGATACAATGTACCTCTCAAGTATAACTTTATTACTCCTGAATATTGAAAAATTTTTATCGACCACCACACCACTCCAGAATATATGATATGTCTTTATCAAATTTAATATTTTATATTATTTTTCAACTTTGTAAGCAATCTAAGCATTAACAAATATTTATTTTTGTAGAAGAAAAGTAAGGTTAATACAGAGAGAGTAAAAACACAAAAGACTTTTTATACTACTTCCAAAATAAGTTATTCTGGATAGAAAAACAGTTTTATTTGGTATCTGTATTATAAAAATTGATTTCCTCAATAATTTAAATAATAATTTATTTTTTTTTATAGTCAAGATTGAATAAGGTGCAACTGTATCAATTTCACGTGACGAGTTATGAAAAGCTGGTCACAAAAGAAAAATTGGTGAATACATTAATAAAGATGCAGCTGATTTGACATCTAAAATTATAAGTGTAACTATATCATTTGATCATTTGTAAATTATCAATAATAATATTATTTGTGAAGTATAATTTCTTATCTGCATTAACATTTATTATTTTTGCTGATGAGTTGTTGAGCCAAGATGCTCAGAATGTTGAAAGAGTGTCAAAGGGAAGAGATGACATTCTGCCTCTATTTTAGGCAAAAAACATCAGGATAGGATTAGAGCTGGTAACAAGTTTTCTACCATTAAAAGTTTTTTCAAGAATGATAGGCAGAGGGAGAGGAGATCAGTAGTTCGTATTAAAGATGTGGAGACTATAGTACAAGAAAAATTGAGTCAACAACAATAATATAAGCGTCAGCAACAACAAGAATATGTGAGCAACCAACAAAAATTATTGAGCCAACAAAAATTATTGAGCCAACAATAACAAGCGCATCAAGCAAAAATGAGTAGTATGAAGAATCAAATTGAATAACTTTTACGCATGTTTAGTGCTGGAACTGAAACAGTTATGTCCACAAATGTTGCACTTTCACTTGAAATTTTTCAAGACATATCTCAAGTATTATTATGTTTAATTATTTATACTTTTATGAAATATCAGACTTTCTTTTTGTTGACAAGGTAATTAATAATTTTTTCGTATTTTTGGTTTGTCAACAGACAATTTCATATGCATCATCATTACAAAAAGAAGTGTCTGAAACATCACATAAGCGTTCACCTTCTCCGATATAATTAATATTTTTGAATTTTAAGTAATCAACATTGATGTCAAAAATATTATTTTTTTTATTTTCATAGAATACAAATGAATTCATTGTCATGTTACCCAGCTTCATTACTATGACGAAGAAAGAATAAAATAATATCTTTGGTATTAGATCCAACAGTATTTGAGACTGTTGAATCAACACGTACATAATTGAAATTTCAAAGTTATATGATTTTGCTAATATGGAAAAATTTGGAGTTAACATCATATTAGCATGTATATGGTGAGTATCAAATATTATAAACTTTAGTCAATTTATTAATATATAAATTAATTCTGAATTTACATGTTTTTTTACAGCTACATAGAATCACAACTAAAAAAATTTAAATACGAAAGAATTGTATCTTTTTATAATCTGACATCCATTTTTATTTTTGATGATAAGTATGTCAAGGAACATTCAAAATCACGATCTGAATATCTAAAAATCAAGCTTAGTCAACTTCAATCAGATTTTTTATCATTTTCCCCCTATCACAGGTTGTACGTATCAGTGATTATTTATATTTTTATTTTAATTAAATTAATAATTATTTCACTTGTTTCACAGAAAACATTAGATGTTAGTTATTATTGATTACAGTATAAATACTATTTATTGGCTTGATCTCTTAAATCATGATATTCATGATGATATTAATAATATCATTACAATGTAAGTTTATTAATTAGTTTTTTCTATTTAGAATTCAGATTTGACTATAAACTAAATTTTTTTATATTTTATAAGTGTATTTAAGGGTTTGGCAAAAGATCAGCATACCGATTTTCACAAACCAAAGGTTTTAAAGTGGAAGCTGGTAAGCTATATGTATAGTAATGTTTTTAATATTTAAAAATTTGATATTAAAATTGTTACCAATTGTTTATTTTTTTAATGTCCAAAACAATCAGATAATATTCAATATGAGTATTATATCATTGTTATGAGTTAAGCTAACTTGAGTTCACCGGGTGGTGACCAGATCTTAAGGAGTGACTAATCATATAAAGGGGTTATTTTTCTTCTATGACAAAATACACGACAGAGAGGATTGAACCCTAAGGTAACTTTCTCGTTCTCAACATGGTATCAGAGGCGGTTTCTTCCGCTTCAACTTAAAGGCTCGACGCTGTGTTGCTGTCGCGATTGGGACTGTTCGTCTTCGTTCGTCTAGTCTTGCGTCGGCCCGTCGATCGTCCGGATCGATCGTCATCGTCGTCTTCTGGCGTCGACAGTAGGGGTCGATAGATCGTCTTCTTCTTCTGGCATCGATAGCAGGATCGATCGTCTTCTTCTTATTCTGGCGTCGTAGGCAGAGCAATAGTCGCAGGCAGAGCAATAGTCGCAGGCAGAGCGATCTTCTGGCATCGCAGGAAGACGATCGATCAATCGTATTCGCCGCTACCTCCGTCCAGTCTTTCCTGGTGCAGTCATCTTCGATCCCTGTTTGAAGACTTTAAAAGCTACTTTCCTGCATTTTCTCAAAATTGAAAAAACGACTTTTGATTGTCAGTCTTGTGAATTGGCTAAGCACTGTAGAACCAATTATGCCCCTAGTCGTAGTCGAAGTTTAAATTGCTTTGATTTGATACATTCTGATGTTTGTACTGCTCTTATTTGCTCTGTGAATGGTTTTCAGTATTTTGTCTCTTTTATTGATGATCACTCGCGCTTTACTTGGGTGTATCTCATGAAAAAGAAGAATGAAGTTTCAGAAATATTTCAGTTATTTTATCATCATGTGCAGACTCAATTTGTTACTAAAATTAAGATCCTTATGAGTGATAACGGAGGCGAATACACATGCAGCGACCTTCAAAGGTTCCTGGAAGAGCATGACATTACTTTCCAAACCTCATGTCCGAGGACTCCTCAACAGAACGGGGTAGGTGAAAGTAAGAATCGTCATATATTGGAGACCACTCGTTGCCTGTTGCAAGAGATGCATGTTCCTAAGGGGCTATGGGATGAAGGTGTTCTTACCTCTGTATATCTTATTAATCGGATGGCTACAGGTACTTTGGGGGGAAAGTACCCCCTAAAGCTTCTTTGGCCAAATATGCCTCTATTATGTCTTCCCCGCAAAATTTTTGGATGCACTACTTTTGCCCATAATGTGGGGCCTCATAAGGATAAGTTGGGCCCACAAGCAATAAAATGCATCTTTATGTGATATGCTGCCAACCAAAAGGGGTACAACTATTATTCTCTTATTCTTCAGAGAAGGTTTATCTCAAAGGATGTCATGTTTTTTTGAAAATACTTCATATTACTCTGATGAGGGAATGTTTATCACATTTCAGGAGAAGATCAAAGATGATAATGATACGGTGCCACCTCTTCCTATTTCAGTTGATGTGCTTGCTCTGGGATGTGTGAATATTCCTGTTAGAGAGGAAGTTCCTACCAAGGATCTACATGTGTACAAAAGGAGGAAGAATCTTCAGGTATACCAGAGAAGGAAACATAGAAATCTTGGTCAAGAATGCCTCACTCATGCTCCACCACTCACCGCCACTCTGTCAGATCCGAGCAACAACATCACTCAGGAGACCACTTCTGCGCTGCAAGTTCACAGCGGTCGGACTAGATATCACATAGATAAGTATGTTTGGTATAATTCTACCTCTCACTATTTGCAAGGATATCTTGCCTCTGTTTCCTCTATTTCTTTTCCTAACAGTTTTTCAGAGACTATCTTGTGTCCTCATTGGACGAAGGCCGAGGAAGAGGAGATGAATGCTCTCCAACATCAAAAAATTTGGGAAATTGTTCCTATCCCACATGGGCATCGTCCTGTCGGATGCAAATTGATATATACAACTAAATTTCTTCAAGATGGAACTCTTAACAGAGGCGAGATTGGTTGCTAAAGGCTTTACTCAGGTTGATGGAATTGATTTTCAAGAGACATTTGCCTCTGTCGCTAAGTTGAACTCCGTCAGAATCTTATTGTCCATTGCTGCTCATAAATCTTGGACGTTACATCAGCTTGATGTTAAAAATGTCTTCCTCCATGGTGATTTACAGGAAGAAATTTATATGACGTCTCCCCTGGTATGGATGTTCCTGAAGGACATGGGTGTCGCCTTAAGAAAGCCTTGTATGACCTCAAACAGTCGCCTCGGGTCTAGTTTGCCAAGTTAAGCGACAAACTTGTTCATCTAAGCTTCACTCGTTGCACTTCAGATCACTCTGTCTTTGTCTACAGAAATGAAGAATGTACTACTATTCTTGTTGTCTATGTGGATGACATTATTATCACCGGAACTGATGAACACCACATTACTTTGGTAAAAAAGGAATTGGCTTCTGCCTTTGAAATTAAGGATTTGGGAATCCTTAGATACTTTCTCGGAATTGAGATCGCTCGATCTGCGGTGAAGATTATGATTTCTCAGCGTAAATATATCTTGGATCTTCTTAGAGATGTTGGATATTTGGGTGTCAAACCGGTGGATAGTCCTATGGATCCTAGTTATGACATTCACAAGGAGAATTCTTTCGATCTTGAGAGGAAGTCATAATATCAACGTATTGTTGGAAAGTTGATTTATTTGACTATTACCAGACCTGATATCTCCTTTGTTGTGGGCTTGGTAAGTCGATTCATGCACAACCCTAAAGTTCATCACTATCAAGTTGTTCTACGAATTCTCAAATATTTAAAAAGGGACCCCGGAAAGGGCATTCTCTATCAAGATCATGGTCATCTTAAGGTTCAAGGGTACTGTGATGTTGATTGGGCAGGCTCTTCCTCGGATAGAAGATCTACAAGTGAATATTCTATCTATGTTGGTGACAATCTTATTTCCTGGAGGAGTAAAAAACAAAATGTTGTTGCTCGTTCCTCCACAGAAGCCAAGTATCGGGTTATTGTTGTCACTACCTGTGAACTCATCTTGGTTAAGTCTATATTGGGGAAGATGAGCTTCTCTGTTTTTGAAGCAATGGATCTTTACTGTGATAATCAAGCGGCTATCCATATAGCTAACAACCCCGTCTTTCATGAGAGAACCAAACACAATGAAGTCGAATGTCACTTCATTCGGGATAAAATCCAAGACAAGACTATCAATGTGGTGTTTGAGTCATCTGAGGATCAACTTGCTGGCATTCTCACCAAAATTGTTTCTGGGAAATCTCTTTATTCTTTCTCGCTCAAGCTCAGGATGTTGAATGCTTATGATGTTAGCTTGGGGGGGGGGGTGGTTATGAGTCAAGCTAACTTGGGTTCACCTAGTGGTGACCAGATCTTAAGGAGTGGCTAATAATATAAAGGGGTTATTTTTCTTCTACGGCAAAATACACGACAGAGAGGATTGAACCCTAAGGTAACTCTCTTGTTCTCAACAATCATGCGCTTCATGATTGATATTGTTGATGCTCTTAAGATCACGAGAATGTCATCATTGGTAAGTTAACTGCATATAAATTGATAAATGATAATAATTATGTTAAATTGATTTTCACAAATATTTTTTTAATTGCAGATTTATGATGGAGTGGCACAATTTACAAAAGAGAAAATTGATGATATTCGAAATAAGATTTGTGGCTATATAATCACAAAATACAAATAATAATATGAGATATAATTGAGCATAATCTTTAAATTGTTTATTGTGTATAACAGATGAACATGGTGTTTAAATGGTCTTTAAATGAGCATGATCTTTAAATTGTTTATTGTTTAGAATAATTATAGTTTATTTGATACTTCTATGTCTCAAGTGATCTTTAAATGATCTTTAAATTGTTTAGAATAATTGCAGTTCAGCCCAAACCGCAAACGCACCACATTGGTGCGGTTTCGGCCATAGAAAAACCGCATTGCACCGAAATTAAGCGGTGCGGTTTCGAGGCGGTTTTTAGCATGCGATATATATTGACATAAAAAAGACAGTGCGAGGTAAAATAAAATGTAAAATTTGGGTAAAAACACAATTATATGAGTTATATTATCATGAACTATATCAAGAAAATAACAAAAGCAAGAAAACAACTATATGCACTAATATAGTTAATTAATTACTAATACTATTAATTAATAATTTATAAATTATTCTTTTATTTAGATGTATGTGATATGTCACGTGTTTATGAAATATATATATATATATATATATATATATATTTAGTCGGTGCGGTGCGATGCGATTTTTGCGGTTTTCAAGATCCGAAAACCGCACCACACTAAACCGCACACGGTTTGTAAAACTTCAAAACTGCACCGCACCAAAACTACGCGGTGCGGTTTAAAAGACGGTGCGGTTTGTGCGGTACGGGTGGTTTTTGCGGTTTGCGGTTTTTTATGCTCACAACTACCGAGCTCCCAGATGTGGCACCTATGTTGGCCCAGGACTCGCTGGCTTGATACGACGGGCCTCTGAGCCCCGCACAACCTGGCGACCCCGCCGTCGGGTGCAATCGGCGGAGCCCCTGCAGCCTCCCTCTAGTCGGTCGTCGACTCCCCCGCGCCGCTGAGGACGACCAATCCGTCGGATGCTACCCCTTTGTCACGATCGAGAGCCCGCTTGATACATCCAAGCTGCTCCTTGTGCGCAGTCGTCGCCTCTAGAAAAGCCGCACGAGAGCGCTCCTCCCCGTCGCTAATCTTCTACGACAACTCCTGCTTTAGTGCCTCCGAGAGGTCCCGAAGGCCTTGTTGCCCCTCTTCCAGCGTCGTGAGGCGTGTGTCGTGGGTTGCTACGATCTGCGATGGAGGAGAAATCCTCTGATACCAATTGATAGGAATTGCTAGTAATACAGAAGAAACGAAAGGGAAGATACATATGAATACTCTTGATGCCCTAGGGGGTGCCGCCGCATCCCCCAAATACCCAGCCGCTAAATTGGTTGAGCCTGTCTGGTTGGCTTAGGAGGAGGGAGAGACTGAACCAGTTAGTGCAATCTCCTTATTCTTCGGCCCCTTCCGATGATAGATCGCTCTGAACCGGGTCCGAGTCATATCAATCTTTTACATATAAATTGCTTAGAGTCTAGTTATAAGGAACCAGTCCAAGTATATTAGAGTAGAAGGATTTGAAAAGCTCAAGAAAAGCAAGAATTGAATTGATTGCAGAATGCTATAAGTCTATAACAAAGGTCAACCCAAATTAATAACAAAAGGAACATAAAGCAAAAGATGAATTATATGTTGATAAGATGACACTCGATGGATAGAACTACGTCTTAAGTGAATGTTTGGGGAGAGGTTTTAAAAAGAAAGTATATTTGATGCCTAATTTTGAGAACTCCCCTTCATGGATGGATTTGGACTAGAGAACAAGAAAAGTCCGAAGGGGAAGGAAAGAAGAATGGAGAATGGGCCCACCACAATATGCTTTTCCCACCCCAACCAAACGGCAGGAAGGGTGGTATGAGTGGTAGGGATGTTAGCAAGTCTTTTATATTTTCAATTTTTCATCAGTCATTAATAGCTTGATAGGAGTTATTAGTCGTTAAGAGTCAATGTGTGGTTATGTTGTTATGAGTGCTAGCATATTTTTGGTCTTTGAGTAGTTAATAATAAGTCCAATTGTTGGAACTTATTTATGGCTCGTGCCATCATTGTAATTCTATTTAAAGACAGTTAGGGACATGAATGGAGGCAAGTATTGGGTCTCTCCTTTTCCCCTAGCATGAGAATGTGGTAGCGCTCTTTCTCTCTCCACCATCATATTCACAGCTATGTAGTATCTCTCCACCATCATATTCACAGCTGGTCATCACCAACAAAGCTATCCACTTCTTACAATGTGGCCCATAACACATCCTTTCCTAGTCCCAACCTATTTGATGGGGAGAGGTTTTGAAAAGAAAGTATATTTGATGCCTAATTTTGAGAACTCCCTTTATGGATATATTTGGAGTAGAGAACAAGAAAGGTCTGAAGGGGAAGGAAAGAAGAATGGAGAATGGGCCCTCCAAAATCAGCTTTTCCCACCCCAACCAAACGGCTGGATGGGTGGTATGAGTGGAAGTGATGTTAGTATATATTTTTAGGAGTGGAGAACCCATATGAATAAATATAAAAACAGGACTCCGAAATATGGTATGTCTAAGGGTAATTCAATCACATTAAACATCGATTACTTAGCACTTACAGTAACCCAAATAGGATAAAAGATAATATTCGATCCTAAAACAAAAAATACTATAACTTGTTGACCGAAAATATCATATTACTAGTTCACCAAAATAAAAATCAATAGTTTAACCTGTAGGCCCAAAAGCTCAGTTGAACCATGAACATATGATAAGATCTCCATGCGCGACACAACCCCACTAGTAACAGAGATAGTGTCTCCCCCAATTGGATACCCAACAACAGTAACACCATCTTGGAGTGCAGGCAGAGAACCAAACTCCACTGGGGTAACTCCCTCCCAGAATTCATCATCACTTACTGTTAGCATGGCTATCAAGAGAAAGATAAAGCAGATAAATATTAGTATAAGAATGTTAAATTTATCATTTAGAGTACTGTAAGTCTACCATCATTTAAAAAAGATTTCATGATGGAGCGAAAAAAGCTCTATGCTGCCTTTATGAGAACTGGTGCAGAAAAATAAAACTCTTGGGCAAGAAAGATATGAACAAGAAACTCTCAATTGATGAAGAGAGCGCATGAATAAGTTATTTGCTAGAATTGGAGGAATTTTCATTACTAGTTTAATGATTTGCTCTGTATTAACAGTTCTACATAATTCTGTCTTTCTTCATCAAATTTAGCAGCAGGTCTTTTGAAAACTATGATATTCTTGTATGAAATAAAAAAAAGGAGTGAAGGATATGATATAGAGGCATATGACCATGCTCAGCAAAGAGCACGATCATGCACCTATGCAGAATTTTGAAATCTTCACCAAATGGGCAAATGGCCCTAAGTGCGTAAAAAAATGTGCCTTTAGATCGCCAGACACCCCTTTATCAAGAATTAAAGAATATATTACACAAATCATATGGATTTAAATGCATGCATAAATCACTATATAATTTGCACTCACAAAGTTCCAGCAGTTTTGCTGCTAAAACGACAACCTTCAGTCCTTCGCTGTCAAAAATGACAACAATTGCTACTGAAAACAACAATCACTGCTACTAAGAACAGTAGTTATGCGCAGTTGGCTGGTTGTACTTCTCCGGCAACGGATTCTCCAATTAACGCCTCTCCTTTTCACATTGTATTTCTTCCATCTACTCCCTCCATCGACGCCCCCACTTAGGAAACCATGGAAAGGCACTGAAGTATGTTCGACGTTCTCCTCCGCCTCTGACAATCTCCTCCGCCTCTGACAATCTCAAGGACACTCCTCATAGATCCCCTACCCTGAATCCACCGCTTTTGTAACACGACCGGAATCCCAACAGGAACTCATAACATAAGTCTCAAATCACCTATTTCAACATAGATCGTCATCGAGGATCAAAGGATAAGCACCACTCGCAACAACCCCAATCTACTGCCTCCGTCGCATCCTGCCCAGTAATCCGATCCTACACACAGGTCAGTAATACCTTGATATCAGAGCCAATCATGGCGGGATCCAACGACGAGGTTATAATTGAAAGAATGGAAAGGTACATGATGGATCAACTCACCCCTTTCGAAAACCGACAACAAGTGGCCTTGGCCGGCCTCTCGGCCCGTATGGAGAGCCTCATTGCCCCCAGTGAGGTAGGGGAAACTTTCGTGATGGGACCGGGAGTAGTTACCATGAAGGCTCCCCTCCCCACGATCATGGAGATGGATTTCAATGGAGACATTATGAAAACAACACTCTTCCATGCTACGTCAAGCTCCATACGCAAGACAGTAAGAACGACCCGCTAGTATAGTTGATCGAGTGCAAGCTGTTTTTTGCCAATCAAAGGATATTGGCCATGGATTGGATCTCACTTGTCACCTATCACTTGATAAGAGCTGCTCAGATACGGTTCTTGCACCTGAATATGGAGAAGTTTTGCATTCCCACTTGTGATCACCGACTACAACTGGATAGTGTCGGCAATTGTCGGCGAATTTCACCGCCTCCTAAACACAAAACCCCAGACAAACGAGAACCCCATCATGCGGATGAGGAGGAAGGCCAGCTGTAGCCCCACACCATTTCATTTGTCGTCTGACTCCATCGCAGATAGCGAAATGTCCGACAAAAGATATTTTTTTCAATTGTGACGAGACATAAGCAATCGAACATTTGTGCAAGAAATTATTTTGGATAGAGTTGGCGAAATGAAGGGTATGTCAGACCATATGGAGAGGACGAGCAAAAGATCTCTCCCCATGCTTTGACGAGAGCCGCTAGAAGAAGTCAAGACAGTGTACCCCGACTGTGAGCTCGAGGAAAAGCACGATCTAAAGGAGGGGAGTGATGTCATAGGGGATTTGTGTGCATATATGACAAGAGATTTCAAGATAGGAAAGTGTAGATACATCAGAGTTTTCTCGTTCTTTAGTACTAATTTTGAGCTTATCATTTTTGTTATTTCTTTATCTCTCGTGATCTTGTTTATTTTGTTTCTTTATTTATACATCGAAATTTTTTATTTTTTTTATTTTAAACATTGTAATCTCTTATTTTATTTCTATTTTAAGTATTGTAATTTTTATTTATACATGGGGTGTCTAATGAAGTAGATATGCATGATTAAGAAATTTATTTGGGTATCAAAAGGTCTAAGGCTCTCTATCTACCATCAACTCCTCCCCCCTTCTGCTCCCATCGTGTGGTTGCTACCCCAGTGGCGTGCATCCTCCTCTAATCGTACACCAGCTCCGCCAAGACAGGTGGCCGCCTCCTGCAATACCAGTTGTTGTTGCTGTGTTCCAGCAGCCTGCCAAAACAGCAATATTTGTTTCCAAAAACAGCAGTATCCACTGCCAAAAACATTGAAAACAGTAGCCCCAGCTGCTAAAAACAATAAATATGCTTGGTCGGATGGTTGGCTCTTCCGGTCAACCCGTATCTGTTTCGCCTCGTATTTCCTCCATCCATTCATTCCACCAACACACTCGCTAAGACAACTGTGGAAAGGCTCTGAAGTATCTCCTCTGTCCCCATACATCTACAAGATACTCCCCCTAAGGTCGAGATCCCCTACCCCTGTATCCATCGCTTTTGCAATGTGATTTGAATCCTAATGTGGACTTGCAGCATAATCCCTGAATCACCTATTTCAACATAGGCCGCTACCAAGGATCAAAGCGGAAACACCGTTCACAATAACCATCATCCTATTCCTTTGTTGTATCCCACCCGGTAACCCAATCCAATGCGCGGGATTGTGACAGAGTCTTAATCCTTCGTTCTCATTTCATTCTTGGTCTAATCAGTGTTCACTGGATCAATTTTGGAACAATGTAAAATTTAAGGTCTAAAACCAAGAAATTCACTACAACAAGAATCAAAGTTCACTTATGTCGTAAGACAACCCTGTAGCCAAATACTTGATATTGAAGAGAAATGAGAAGGAGAATGAAAGGTGCAATAAACTCTTTCACAAAGGGGCATAATATATGACTTACATCAAAACACTCGAACACTGATAGGCGGTGTGGGACTAAACACAACACTACTAAAATACTCAAACCCAAATAACTCTAACACTCCCCCTCAAGCTGAAGGGGGACCCTACAGCTTGAACATAACATAAAAAAGGAAGGTAAAAGACGGTAGGCAACGAGGGACAAAACAGCCGCTACCGAGATCGAACCGCGTGTCACCGGGGATACTTCAACCGGGCAAGAGCCACACGACGTTGGTCCACAAAACCGACCATGACCACGCTGGATACACTCGGAGCGGAAACTAGGTCAACCATGAAAGACCAAACCAACCCTACCAAATCCAGAGAAAGCGACGAAGAGACACAAACAACATACAAAATCGACATGGGGGTCATGTGTGTAAGGCAGGAGTCGGGAAACAGGCATCCGAGTCGAAGTTATCACAACACTCCCCCTCACGTGGAATATGTGCATGAAGGCATAGATTATGCCTGGAGGCTGTGACGTACACTCCCCCTCACGTAGACCACGTGCACATGAGGGATCCTCGTCGGGTACATGAACCCAGATCACGTGAAAGAAGGTCGAGTCACACACAAACATAACAACACAACTATAACAACAACTAGAAAAAAACAACTTAAAAAAATGACTAAGGCAGGAGTCAGCCGGGCCGGAGAAGAAGCAGCGGCGGCGCAGGTAGAGCAGCAATGGCAAGAGGGTTGCCGGGCCGGAGAAGAGCAGTAGTCTGGAGAGGCACCCGACAAGTAGAAGGTCGGGCTGGAGAAGAGCCGGCAATAGCGTACGAAGAGCAGCAGCAACAGGAGGGTTGCTGGGTCGGGAAGCAGCGACGGCAAGAGGTGCAGCCGACTAGAAGAAGGCGGGGCCGGAGAAGGGGTAGCAGCAGCAGAAAGAGGGCTTCCAGGCCGGAGAGGAAACAATCGGAGAAGAAGTAGCGGTAGCAACGCCGGAGGAGAAGAAGACGTGTCGGAGGAGGAGAAGAAGGGTTGCTGTCGACGGGAGAAGCATGCATCGATTTTGACGGGAGAAGGAGCCGTCGATTTCGACGAAAGAGGCGCACAATGACTTCGTCGGGAGAAGAGGTCGTCGATTTTGACGAGAGAAAGAGCCGTCAAATTCGACGGGAGAATCAGGAAGCTCAACAGCAGTCGCAGAGAGAATCGGAGCCACTAGATGTCGCAGGTGGAAGCAGCACGGGGCAGGGGCGGGGAAATCGGAGCCGCTCATGTCGACGGGATTAGCGATCGACTCCGTCGACAGGAGCGGGAGCGGCGGGCGTGAGCCCTAGCAGCTCGCGGTTAAAAAACCAGAAGCACGGGTCGGGGGGAGGGGCAAGAACAGTAGTCGACGGGAGGAATCACGGAGAAAAAATTTATTTTTGGTTTCAGGACCGTAGTTCTCATACTATGTAGAGAAATGAGAAGTAGAATGAAAGGTGCAATATATTCTTCCACAAAGGGGCATAATATAGGACTTACATCAAAACACCCAACACCGATAGGCGGTGTGGGACTAAACACAACACTACTAAAATACTCAAACCCAAATAACTCTAACAGATATCAAGGATCCATCAATTCAACATAACATGTGTATAATACCTCCAATCACGAACCTATTCTTGTTGAAGTTATACTCTGCTTTATTTTAAAAAATAAGCCATGTTTAGCAGGCATTACACTTTTAAACAATATCCATCGATAGAGTTTCCTTCACCACCTAATTCTCTTTTTTATTGGCTCAACTCAGAGGTGAATCAGGTGGCAATCACCAAATGCATTACCTGTTGTTATTGGAGAAGACATGGTGTGGCCCATGTTTTACAATAAAAGTTGCACCTTGTTTTTCAATGCCAGTAAGGTCTTTGTGCGAAAAATGGAAAGTGGGTGGTGGTGTGAGGCATCACTGAGCAAGAGTTAATTATGAAGGAGAACATAAGTTATAAGCTCATAGTCTCTACAATAAATTTCTTGGGATTGTTTCCCCTCTTCTTAATCAAATTGGAAACTTCCATTTCAAGGACTACATTTTCACAAAGTTACTTGTATATTTTCAAATGGGAAGAAAGAAGAAGATTTGATCTTAGTTGTGCAGACATCATGGAGATAATTAAGGAAGCTATAGCTTCTTCCTCATATAAAGCTAGCAGTCGTGCACTTCCCCTGTGACCAATTGCTCGTGGGTGCACTGGCATTGGTATAATCAATGAAGATTGAAGGTGAGAATGATTGTAACTTCTTGACTACTTTTTTATCCAGGGAACTTTGAGTTCAACTAATAAATATAATGTAATATAAAGTTATTACCTAAGAATATTATTAATCTATTGATGTTATTGTTGCAGTAAAGTTCCTAAGTAATGTTATTAATCTAATATTGTAACAAAATTCTACAGAAAGGACTAAAAAACTTCTTAATTCTTTTGTAGATATAACCTAGACTGGTCAATCTCATTTCTAGAGATACTAACCTATGACTAATATTTTCACCAATTATAAAACAGATACCTTTAAATGAGTAATGGATATGCATTTTGACTATAATTCTATAAACACTTGGTTGTAGCTTCTTTATCAATTCGAGCTCTCGTAGCGATCAAGTCCTCTAAAGTGTTCGTACATCGAATGGAATTTGAGCACTAATGCATTCACATCATTTGCAGTGATTACTAGGTCTACATTCAACCATACTTGTTGATTAGTTCATGGGAATTACAAAATCTTGATGCAATTGGCTATGGGTCTTTTCCAATTAAGCTTGACTGCAAATCCTTGGTCGACCAAAACTTTCAGATAGTTGATTCACCAAAATGATCCTAGAACATAAAATGGGAGGTTATTTGTGGCATTAGTTGCAAACAGATGCATATAACTACATTCATTTACCACAACCAATTGTTTGAATAATTAATTACATTCACGCCATATAATTAAAGTGACAATATACAGATACACAAGTACAACGTTTCTGAAAGAAAATTTATCATATAAAACATATATTTATGCTTCACTACAAAAATAATAATAAAGTTCAAAATAACTTAATAAATTAAACACTTAATTGTCCTATTACATTAAAGTAATATACCTTCTAAAAGTTTAATAACAGGAAAAAGACCATTAAACTAGCTCCTCATCATTAACCTTATCCAACTATTTAGAATTCAGTTCACTTGGTAGATCTTTTTCCCAATGCAAGAAGTTAAGTTGACATTAAATTGCACATGTAAAAAGTTGACATTCAATTTTTGCTTAAATTGCAGTGGGCGAGCTATTTAAATGGAATTTCTTAAATAACCGTGAAGAAAACTGATGTAAACTCGAATAGATTTGAAAAATTAAATATTTTTAAATCAGAATATTTTATTTTTGTTGTAAAATAAAATCATGAATTTTTGAAATAAAAAGGGATTTTAATTTTTAACGGTGAGCCGAGTTGGCCAAATCAAGTGTAGCACGCAAATTTGCGCTCGTCATAATGAACATTAATAAAATCGTTGAATTTCGTTAGAGACGGATCTCTCGAGCGTTTCTGAATTGAATAGTTTGCGAGACTTACACATCCACAAGCAGAATCACAATAACAAGTTATGAAATAACGGTAATCGGAGTAGTTTGAACGTTCGAGGCAAACTTAACTTTATTTAATTGAGTCGCATAAAATTATTTTGATAGTTTGAAACAGCGAAGGAGCGAGTGTTACCCAGGAGAGACGTGACTTCCTCAAATCAACTGATGTAAAAAAAAAAAGCAATATGGCGGCTGTCTTCTCAGAAAAATTGTTGTTGGCGGCCTGGATAGGCGCTGGCCGATCCTCCACTGGACGGAGCATGAGGGATCAAGTCGCCGGAAAGAAAATGTTGTCGACGGCGACCTGAGCGGAGGAGGAATGGTTGCCGACGACCGGAGTTCTGGGAGGCGTTGCTTGGACAGGGACTACTCCGGCAGGACTGGCACATGCGAAAAAAACCAGCGTGACAGAGTGAGGAGGAGCAGTGGTGGCTCGTAGGGTTGGGCCTGGAGCTTCGTCGGTAGCTAGAAGTTGGGCGGCAAGAGGGCGGAGGTAGGGAGTCGGGCCGGCCACAGAGGGAAAACGAATAGGATTTGTTTTCCTCTGAATTTCTGTCTACCTTACCTCTTCTGAACAGGGATCTTTATACTTGGTGAACACCAATTTATTTCCTTTTTTTCATTGACAAAATAACCATTAATAGCCAGGTTTCCTTTTCATTTATTTCTAAAATTTTAATCTTTATTTATTTCCAAATTTATAAACTTCATATCTTCTCCAATATTAACTTCTTAATTGATAATCCTGGAATTGAGACCTCCAAATTATTTTGTCTTTCTATCCAAAATAATTTATATGCGCTCCACTAAATAAATTAAGTTTGTCTCTTACGTTCTAACTACTCAAATTACCGGACCATTTTATTAAGGGTCTCACTGGCATGTCACACAGATGAGCTGAGACTAATAACGAGTGTATGGAAAGAGACATACATAAAATAAATAACTGCAAAAAACGATCGAAGATAAATAACTGCATGAAATAAATAATGGTGCGTGATGGAGTCCCGCGTCCTCGGATGCGACGAGAACTCGTAAAGACTGGTAATGTAGAGATTTGGCGTCATTGTTGGTGCTAAATCAGGTGGAATGTCTGAGCCCTCAACAGATAGCTCGATGTACGTCAGAATTTGGGATAGGCTAATCTTCCTGCAATAAACAAACACTCAATCTTCTTTTGAAAAGTACAACTCATGGCGATAACGACCGACCGTGAGTTTGTATTGTTCAAAGGTTGCTTGCAAATTATCAGTAATAATCCTACGCAACTCTTTTAAATACTTAGCTTGAGCTTGCACCTCGAATGAAATACGTTCATAGGAATAGAGGGGGTGGTGATCGTGAAGAAGTCGTAATAAAAACAAACAGATAATCTCGAAAGGAGATTTATTATGGGTACGATTTTTAGAGTTGTTATGCGTTAGTTGTGCTTGTGGATATATAAGATCACATTGTTTCTCATTCACCTCAGTTAGATGCTTAAGAAGGCCCCTCATACAACCTTCAACGACCTTAGTTTGCCCATCAGTTAGAGCGTGATAAGCGCTGCTATACTCGAGTTTGATTTTTAGTCGACCACATAATATGTTCCATAAATACGATAGAAAATATTTAATATATTGGTTGAACTCCGCAAATATGTCTATAACCAAATGATAGTGAGGTGCAATAAAAGTGTAGTCTCTATCCCTAAATATGAAATTGATCGAGTGGGATGTGCGGAGTGAATGGTCTTCTGATACAGTATCAAAAAATAGAGAAATATCAGGTGGTACGTCGGGAGTCGATAAATGTGAGGTGAGAGCCACATCTGGGCCACGAATTAACTCATGGGGTGGGGGTTCTGGCGGGAGTGCGGTAAGCAGTAGTGTAGTGGAGGTAACGACAAGTGAACTAGGAGTCGTAGTGGTCCTCTCGCGTGCACTTGGGACAAGACAGTTCTTCTGGGATAAAAGAATAATCTTGTGTCGTGGTGCTCGAAGGAGTGAGAGTTCTTCATGCCGTCATGCATGACACGTCGATCGTACTGCCAAGATCTCCCTAATAGGATGTGACAGACATTCATAACAACGACATGACATAATACTTTATCTGAGTACGTGCTCCCTATAGAAAACTCTACTAGAAAGTAGTGAGTAACAGGCACAGTCAAATGACTATTGACTCCGGATAAGTTGTAGGGTTGTTCTAACGGGTGCGTCTCTAGCCCTAATATGTCGACCCTGCGTTGAGAAATGAAATTCTCCATACAACCATTATCGATGATAATTGAGCAAAATCGCCCCCTGGATGCGTGCAGTAGTGCGGAAAATGTCGTGTCTCCTATGACCATCCTCAGTAGACTCACTAGGGGTGATCAGACTATAACGTAAAACGCATACTAAATGTTCGGCATGTTCACCTTCCACTTCTACGACATCCCCTGACTCGTGCTCAGGCTCAGGCTTAAGATGAGACTCATTAATGTAGACTTCGTACTCAGGCTCTCGTCCATCAGTAGAATCGATAATAGCAACAAAATGGCGTCGCAGACACTCAGATGATTTGTGCCCCGACACCATACATTTGAAGCATCAGAATATTCCAGTGTTGGGCGTGACCCCGATGAACGGTGGATGGAGTTGGGGTCCCGACAGTGATATGAGGGTGAGAGGAATCCGAGATCCTAGCCGTGGTGGCAGTGGTGACACTCGATGTAGATCTATCAGTAGATCGGACCCCAGATGTTAGCTTCTGCAAGGACTCCGCTCTACGAGCTCTACTAGAGACTTCTCCTAAATTGCGATAGTCGTGCAACTCTAGCTGATCTCGTATGGAATAACTTAACCCATTTAGATAACGGCGTACATTTATATCATCATCCTCTCGAAGGTGTAGCCACGACTGTAGGACAAGGAACTCATCAGTGTACTCGTCTACCGATGATTTCTCTTGTCGTAGATTATGAAATCTATGATATAGAGTTTGGAAATAATCATGGGGAACGTACTGCTTCCTAAGTTGGACCTTAAATTTATTCCAGGTTGTGATGAGAGGCAACCCTAAATTGAATCTAGAGCACTCTAACTGTCCCCACCAGACCAACGCAGATCCCTTTAGCCTAAGGACGACGTACTCTACTTGTCTAGCTGGAGGCAATTGCTTCCAAACTAAGTAACGATCCATCCTATCACACCAATCTAGGCAACCCTCAGACTCTATTTGTCTCTCAAAATCGCTGACATCTAACTTTATTTCTACATCCCAACGAGGCGGCTCTTTTATATTGTGGGCTACAGGTTCGATAGGTCGTGGATCCAGATTTTCTAGCTCCAAATTCCTATCGTTCTGATAGTGCTCGACTGGGGGTGGTGGATTTAGACTTAAGTGTTGGTTGGCCTCTAATGCATTAACACCAATACGTAATCCAGTGCTCACTTGACGTACGTTGCTCCTCTGATTCTCGTTAACACTTGCGGTTAACGTTTCAATAGATTTCGTTAGGTTTTGAATTTATGTAATCAGTGCAGTGACGTTATCTTCTATTTTTTCGACGTGATTTTCCATTTAAAATAAATTGACTTTAAAAAGCTCAGTTTTTTTAATTGAATTTAAAATATTAATAAGTCTTCTAAAAAAATAGATTATAATTAATTTATAAATTAGAATTGAATCGCGAGAAAATAATAATAATAATAATAAATTTTGTAAATCGGATCACGTGATTCGCGATAGGAGCGAATCACAGTCGCTTTGATACAAAACTGATGTAAACTCGAATAGGGTTTGAAAAATTAAATATTTTTAAATCAGAATATTTTTTTTTGTTATAAAATAAAATCATGAATTTTTGAAATAAAAAGGATTTTAATATTTAACGGTGAGCCGAGTTGGCCAAATCAAGCGTAGCGCGCGAATTTACGCTCGTCGTAATGAACGTTAATAAAATTGTTGAATTTTGTTAGAGACGGATCTCCCGAGCGCTTCTGAATTGAATATTTTGCGAGACTTACACAACCACAAGCAGAATCACAATAACGACTTATGAAATAACAGTAATCGGAGTGGTTTGAACGTTTGTCGCATAAAATTATTTTGATAGTTCGAAACAACGAAGGAGCGAGTGTTACCCAGGAGAGACGTGACTTCCCCAAATCAACTGATGTAAAAAAAAACAATCTGGCGGCTGTCTCTCAGAAAAATTTTTGTTGACGGACTGGATAGGCGTTGGCTGATCCACCACTGGACGGAGCAGGAGGGATAAAGGTACCGGAAAGAAAATGTTGTCGTCGACAGCGACCTGAGCGGAGGAGGAATGGTTGTCAACGGCCGGAGTTCCGGGAGGCGTTGCTTGGACAGGGACGACGCCGGCAGGACTGGCGCAGGCGGAAAGAACCGGCGTGACAGAGTGAGGAGCAGTGGTGGCCCGCAGGGTTGGGCCTGGAGCTTCGTTGGTGGCTGGAAGTTGGGCGACAAGAGGGCAGAGGTAGGGAGTCGGGTCGGCCACAGAGGGAAAACGAATAGGATTCGTTTTCCTCTGAATTTTCCGGTCTACCTTACCTCTTCCGAACATGGATCTTTATACCCTGGTAAACACCAATTTATTTCCTTTTTTTTCATTGACAAAATAACCCGTGAATAGCCAAGTTTCCTTTTCATTTATTTCTAAAATTTTAATCTTTATTTATTTCCAAACTTATAAACTTCATATCTTCTCCAATATTAACTTCTTAATTGATAATCCTGGAATTGAGACATTCTCCAAATTATTTTGGCTTTCTACCCAAAATAATTTATATGCGCTCCACTAAATAAATTAATCTTGCCCCTTACATCCTAACTACTCAAATTACCGGAACTTTTTATTAAGTGTCTCACCGACCGGTCACACTGATGAGCCGAGACTAATATCGAGTGCATGAAAGAGACATACATGAAATAAATAACTGCAAAGAAAACAATCGAAGATAAATAACTGCATGAAATAAATAATAGTGTGTGATGGAGTCACGCGTCCTTGGATGCGACGACGGATGCATCAAAAACACTGTCCATTCATAGTTGTATTCAATACACAAATGTTTTGTGGTAATAGGTAAGTCAACATATATAATGTTCTTACTACAAAAACCAACCTTTTCCTTGATTTTGAAATTTGAAGTCATATGATCAAAGCTTTTTCATCTCTAGACGTCTGATTTTACTGTTGTTATGTGTTTTATTAATAATCTTTTACTTCCCTGCAATTCATGCTCCTTATTGTCAATGCCTTTTATTCTCCTCTTTATATGGACAGTTAAATGGACCATTTGTCACCATTGCACCCTATCTTTAATCATAATCTCACTAATGTCTAAGTACATCATGTCTTTCCTAATAGTTTCATTCCAAGTCTTTTTTGGTCTACCCCTCCCCCGTTTAACATGGCTAGTAGCTAAGCTCTCACAACGCCTAACAAGTGTCTCTAATGGTCTCCTTTGAATGCGTCCGAACCAACTTAATTGAGCTTCTCACATCTACCATACAATTGTTGCCACTCTTAAACCCTAAAACCCTGAAAAGTAAAATAAGAATAAATTTCATCTGCAAAATGGAAAGTAATGAAATTTATAACTTCAATTCTAATGTTGAATTACAAGCCCAAATCCAGTAGGCTGAGTCATTATGATCTAGTTCAACACTAGAAGAATAGATTGCTACCACTGGTCAACGAAGTCATTATGATCAACTATAGCCCTAACTGAGATTGCAGCCACTCAACCAACCCTATAGGTCTGAGTACCAAATAATTGTTTCAGAACAATAGACTACCAGAGCACAAACAAATATAAAAGTTAAAACATGTATCATGGGTTGACAAAAATATATGAAGGCAAAGATGTTCCCTGAACCTTCTAAAATGTACAATTTTCAAGTAAGTTGCCTAAAACAACAATTTGTTCACTGAATCAAAAACTGAAACACAAGTAAAAAATAAAGAATTAAAGCCAATATCCTTCGCCCAAGAAAATTCCAAGCTTACCTATGTCGCATTCAGTGCCAATTGCCAACACAGTAGCTAAGTACTTGGTATCAGAGCCCCTCTTCTTCAGCTTAACCTGGGTATAATGCTCCACTGAGTGCGCATTTGTCAGCACCCTCCTCCCTCCAATAATGAACCCACTGCTGCTCGAGCTGTACTGCCTCTTCCTCTGCCACGGGAGCGAAAAATTGGGCTCCGTATGAACGCAGAACACTTTAACCACTGCATCCATCGACGGAACAGCCTTCACCACCTGGCCCCACCTCGGCGGTTGCTCCGCAGCCGCCGTAACCAACACCAAATCCGAGAGCTCGCCATTGGTGGAGATGACGTGCTGGGTGCCGCGCTTCGACGAGGATGGGGGCAGCTTGTTGTCCCCGCCGGATACGTCCATGTCGGGGATGGAAGGCCGCCCGATCTTTCGAGGCCGGCCGCGCCGGAGGCGGGTGGAGGGTGGAGGCGAAGCGTCGGTGAGTGAGATCTGGGACTCGTCGTCTGCGAGGGAGGAGGATGGGAGCTGCAGGTCCATGGTATCCGCAACGGGCTTTTTGGGTTTGCGGCCCCTTTTCCTCCTCAATGTGGGGGATTCCATTCTCAAAGGATTAGGGTTTCAGAGAATTACTACAATTTCAGAGAGAGAGAGAGAGAGAGAGAGAGAGTTGTGATCTTACTTATATGTTATGTTGGGGTGGAGACGATTGAGGAAGCTATCGATTCATCCGGGGAAGAAGACGAGCAGAGCTCGGGAATTTTCGGGGCGGGGGTTGGGACTTTGCTCATGAGCCAATTTTATTTCAAATATAAATATTTTTTTGTAAAATTCAATTAAAAAACGTTCTAATTTTTTTAATTCCAATTAGTTTTAGCAAATCAAAAACTATCCCAAAAAAAAATTTTAAGATTGCGTTTGGGGCGACTTATCATGATTTATTTGCTCCGGTGAGATTGGACAAAAATGTCATTGTCATACCAAAATCTTATGTCTCAAACTAGTTTCTTTTTTATAATATTTGTGATATTAAACATACACAATGACGTTTTTGTCCAACCTCACCAGAGCAAATAAGATATGATAAGCTATGTCAAACGCAGCCTAAGTATGTAAGTCGAAACCAATCAAACCGTATAACCGAATTGAACTAAGTCAAACACACGGTTTGGTTCTGTTTTAGTAGTTTGCAGTTTGGTCACGGTTCCATTTTCTTAAAAACTGCGTGATTCGGTTCGCTTCACGATTCGAAATATCAAACCGGACCAAGTCGAACCAAATTGAACCATATTAAGTTTAATAAAATTTTAATCTATTATCAATATAATTAGGTCTTCGCTCTTGTTGCAAAACATAAAATATGGCAGAAGTCATTGTTTTAGACAATAATCTAAAAGGTCCAATTTTTTTTCGCTATAAGCTTATAACAAAACAAAATATATAGTTGGGGGATAAAATATATAATTAAAAGAAATAAAATATATAGTTGGGGATAAAATATATAATTAAAAGAAAATATATATATAGTTTGGTTAGGTGGTTCCAATGGAATTTCATATGAAATCAACGTCATTTAATTCCTACTTATTATTCTATTCTATTACAAATAATAGTTGGGGATAAAATATATAATTAGGAGTAAATATAGGCTTAAAATTAAAGAAAAAAATACATAATGATGACTTTTTTAATATATGTTTTAAATAAATAAATATTCAAATTAAATATAAATTAATTAGAGTAGACTTGTTAATTGTTATAGATTTATAGCACAAAAAATAGCTGGTCTCGGCCAGAAGCTCGGCTCAAGATCAAAGAAAAGTTTCGTTAGGTCGTTCTTGTGGAATTTCATGTGAGATGAAGGTTTTGAAATGTTTGTAAAATCAACTTAATTTTTTGTTCCTTGAGTAGGTGAAATATTGAGTTGTACTTCAATAAGAATTTTGTATTACTCTTTTACATTTATATTGTTATATGCAAATACATTAATTTCATGATTAAAAGAATTATTTATTACTAGCTTTAAGCTTCTATTGATATTTTTATGCAACTGTTTCACATATCAAAAGGTGGAAGTGTAATTATACCAAAAAATTTTTTATAATCATTACATATTTTAAACTTATAAATACAAGATATAAGTTGATAACAAGTAAGGCAGCCCAGACTATATTCGTGGTTGGGGTGAACCTACTAATTGGTGGATGAGAATAATGAAGGTGTGTCGGGTGCTGGATATCCCATCATATACCAGGAATGTTGCCAAATGAGCTCCCCCTCCAACAAATTTTAAGGTCTCCTGACCTCACGTTGAATAAGAAGAAGGAGAGGCAAGAGGGGTGAAAACATGATACCTTTAGTTGTTCTCAAATGAGACTATATATAGGGGAATGAATTGGATCAAGTCAGTCAATAGTGGAGTGTCTTGATAGTGGAGTCTCGTCTGTAAGAATAGTCCTTCCCATCAAGATTAAGATTATCCAAAGAAATCCGTACTGTGTGATTGTCGAATCTGACACCTTACCCCAACATGCAAGGTGGATACGAAAGATTGAGCAAGAACTAGTTAGTGGGGTAGAAGGATATGGGTTTTTGGAGAATAGGAAATTTGTTAGTATATATGGATAGATATTTGCCTCTATAAATGGTGAATGCAGTGTGTTTATCCTTAGAATGGAGCCAGACTGCTAGAGGTAGTGGAAAGAACAGACTTAGTGGAGTGCGACAAGTTCTGCTTAGTCGTTATCTTCTTGGGAATGAAGTTGAGATGAGGCAAGGGGACATGTGGCGTGAGAGGAAAGAAGACCTCTCAAGAAAGTTTCTTAAATGGCAACACGTGCCCCGAAGTAAAGTAAAATATCTGCATCGGTAAAGGTCGAAACTGACTAACAAATCATGAATGTAAATTGCGTATCCGATTGGATTGCTACTTTGAGAACTGTGGAAGTGGTATAATGGTGACATGTATATATATGGTGTAATGTGATCGGAGATCTAGGTAATTGATATCAAATTCATTCATGACCAACAATAAGATGGACTCTTTGTTGTTTATATTTTGAAAGATATATTAATTACAATTGCATATATATTTATATAGAAGTGATTTAGATGGCTTCATACGAGGCATTATACAATAAAATTATCTAATCTCATTGTGCAAGATCTCGGTTGGAAAGTGGATTGTGTTACCTTGGGTGGTTGATGAAACTATAAAGAAGATAATTAAATTTGATTTATATATATATTATATGTCTACGTGCGCGTGCGCGTGTGTATGGGCATGCAAGAAGTATTTTGATCCAAGTCATTGAGTTGTAAAGTTTTAGGTTAGAGATAGTACATTCTCCAAGATGAACCATATGCTCTCCATTTGCTTCCAATATGACCATGTTTGGTTCAATAACAAAATATATATAGCACCTAACTCTCTCCAAAATATAACAATCATAAAATCCAAATGTGAGAATAATAGTGAAGTTATTTATTCTATTTGGAATTTTGGATGTTATGATTGTCATATTTTAAAATTAGTTATTTTAATATAGAAAAATGATCCAATTATACAAGTTAACGATCATCATATCATATGTATTACTAGTAAAAAAAGTGACATTTTACTTTGAGATTCTTATAATTATCTTAATATTAGTTTTTGAATGATTATGTTGACGAAGAGTTATAACATATATGATGTACAATCCTGATATAGCGATCATAGTCCAGCCCACGTTCAAATTAAGGGGGTAGGGCGAGCCCACCAAAAGAAAACCAAGTTGGGCGAGCTTAAGCCTGCGAGACGACTCAGCTTGGGGGTCTGCAAGACGGGCTCGCCATTAGCGAGTCCCAGGCAAGGACAGCCTCACGCTAGGGCGTGTATAGGCGGATCAGGCCCTCCCGCCTTGCGAGCTCGCCTCGACATGGGGAAACCAGCAGATCCCCCTTCGCATATTCGCAGACCAGTCTGGTCTGCCTTTAGCCATCACAAACAGCGGGATTCCGCTATCCGCAAACCAAACGGGGGGATAGCAAAAACGAGAAGACGGAGGCCTCTATTAGTAGGCCATAAGGACGATTTCACCCCTTGTTCGGGGATTGCATATAAATATACCATCAAAACACCTTGCAGAGGCAGAACCAACCTCCTAGAGCTTCGAATTTTTGGAGAGCTCCTGCTCTGTGCCATCCAAGGTGTCGAGCATAGCTTTTGACTTTGGGAGGGGAAGCGGCGAAGCGCGCTTCCGGGTGAGTGGCGGGACCTCCTCGTTGATGCTCATCGAGCTTGAGAGTAGGTAGCGATCCACCAACGAGAGAGGGTTGACTCCGAGTTTGAATTGACCTGTCTTGCGCACCCGATGACGAGTTATGTAAACTTGAACTATTTTCTCCCAATCCAAACTCCGTTGAAACTGGTATTCTTCTTCAACATATGATGTTATAATGAAAGATGCACATGCATGTCTTATATGAACACGTAGTAATTATTAACAAAAATATTATGACACTGAAATTATTGTAAGTACAAGAATTCATGAAATGTCCTGTTGTGGAACATATATTATAAGCAAGGTTTCAGAATCGGACCGGAAGAAGTTTGTAGAGGTTCAAGGTTTAACCGGTTCAACCAGTTGAACTGGTGTTGAACCGGGTCTAACTACACATGCAGAGAATGTTCGATATATAGACTATAGTCCAGCAAAATAAATTAAAATAAGTAGATGTTAGGTAAGATCGTAAGATATTTAACAAAAAAAATATTAAAAATTAGTCGTGAAATATTTGTTTCAAGCATTAATTCAATCAAATTCGAACAGTAGAAACTTAATAAATAATCAACGCTATGTCAAATATTTGTATAAAAATAATGTATAAATATTTTAAAGAAAAATAATTTTAAGTTCATTTGAAAATAAAAAATAATTCAAAATTTTATTTAGATGCATGTATGAGATTGAAATCAAATATTATAACAAAATATATGATATATATAAAATTTCATATTTTAACATGAAATTTTAAAATTAAATTAAGATTATAAATTTATAATTAATATATTTATATATAAATATAATTATTTATATAATAATTAATATGTATGGTAATATAACAAATTAAAATAATATTATTACATACCAACAATACTAATATTACATATTTATATCAAATGTACTGTTAATTAACAACAAAAATTAATCGACAGAGTGGATATGCGCTAAATTCTCTTCATTTGAGACCTGGGTTCGGTCAGATTCTTAAAACGTTGTATATAAGTGAAATAATATAATAATATTTATACTAATTATTATTATGATGTTTCATGGATATTTGTATGCATCCTAACTTGTAATAAATACCTAATATATATGAAATATGATGGAATACTAAGGAAATATATCACATTCAATATTGTTTTATTCTATTATTGAACATGCATGCACAAAAATATTACCTTTGAGTTTTCCATCACGTGATATTTTTGTACGTGCATGCTATAAATATAAACGTACAAAAAAGATTTTTGTAATTTTACAAGGTAGAAGGGTGCAACCTAGCTATAATTATACTAGGAAAGTTTATTTTAAACCTTTTTTACTATATCATACTAGCTATTAGCTAACAAGCTCATATTTTATGCAATTTTATATTATTGCACCCTAATTGTGTTGTTCATTGAACTTTTAGTTTAAAGGAATTAATGTACAACATATATACAATGAAATGACGGTCATGATTTTGGTGATTATGAACTGTTGTTCATGAATGCCAGACCTCATGTAAGAAATCCATCCACATTTATGTTCAAAATTGATTTTCTATCTTTGTGACGATCATTATAAACATTGTCATGTCAAACATTTTAGGACGATAGTGTTTTTGATTGATCAAATTCATCAGAGTAAAAATGTCGTGCCAAACGGACTCTTAATCTTTCAGTGTTATATAAAGAGTTCCTAAGTTGTCAATGTATGTGCACTTAACAAGAGTGAACTACGAGAATTGCACTTAAAAGTTAATACCACCTCATAGATGTGAAGCTAGGTTTTGCCTACATACCCTAACCCGTCTTATTTAAACACGAGATATAATTCCTTTTTAGTTTATTTTCTTTTATTGCCATGACATCAAAAAAAGTAGCCAACCAAAAGCAACTCATTATTTATATACCTAACATCACTTACAATCATTCATTGCTTATATCAAAATGTCTTCATCAAATTTAGAATGTGCTAAAATCACAAACTTCCACATTGTTCTTCCTCAAACGGGAAAATAATATTGTTAATTGTAGAAGGTTCTACTTCTATAGTAATAATAGTAGCCTCACTCATGATATATTAAGGCTCCCATCTAGCGCGGCGGTGGAGGTCACAAATATGATGGTTATGAACTATCGTTCGTGAACGTCCAATCTCGCCTAAGGAACTTCGTCCACATTTATGTTCAAAACTAGTTTTCTTTTCTTGGTGACAGTCATAATTAACCATGATGGAGTTTTTGTCCGGAGCAACAAATTAGGTCAGGCAAACGTAGCCTAATTCATGCCAATTAAGTTGAAAATTAATATTTAGCCCTTTTTAGATCACATGAGGATTTCCTGAGGATTCACTTATTTAGAAAACATTCTTATCTGACCACGCTTAACTCTGAAATCACTGCAAAGGCAGAATCACAGGCGGATCATGGGCAAGGGCCAAGGAAGTCGATTGTTGTTTCAGTTTCATGATGGTTGGCCAAGGAAAAGCGGCGAGGGTTGCAATGGGAGCAGTGGATTTCATCTGGGGACGCGTGATTTCATCGAGGAAGAGGGGAGGGTTTCGATTTCGGCAAACATAGAGGGATGAAAATGTAGTTTTTTTGTTGTGAGCTGTGGGTTCAAATAAAGCAGGTAGGGTAATCACGATGGATGCATGCGTGCTCGAATGGAGGGTTGGAATGATTTGATTAATGCCCATATACGAAAGTCATGAAACTTTTGCTTTTAAATAGTATATTTATATTATACTAGGGAATTGTTATCGGTACCCTATAAATGAATATTTGTAATTCATGGATATTTGCACCCAAATAGAATATTTGTGTACAACCCCGTATCCGGCGAGTGGATCTGACAGAAACCAGACAGGCGGCCCCCCTTTTTTCTGAGACGGACGAGCACCAAGAGAGACGCGGGGCTCGACAACATCCAGCTCGCCCAGGCGAGCCCGACGCATGTCATGCGAGTTCGGCCAACCTCGCGAGCTCGGCGTTCGACGAACTGAGCTCGGCGTTCATCTAACGGAGCTCGACGTTCATCGTTCTCTCGACCTTCTTGCCGACCTCCAGATGGCTCGCCGAGTCCGGACAGCTTGGCGGGCTCGCATCTCGCGAGCAGGGCAGTCCGTGCCCGTGCTCGTCGTCCTTGCCGAGTAGAGACTGTCGGGGGCTACTCGCCCATCGATCTATGAGGTATTTTTACTATTTTGCCCATGCTGGCCTGCCCATAGTCTTTCAGAACAGCTGAGTAACACTGTTGGCAGGCCAACCTGGACTGCACATAGCCGTTCAGAACAGCGAGAGTTGGCTATTTGCAGACCGTTTTCAGAAATCTATAAATAGGACTCAAGGGGTACCTCAGAAAGCATGCTTCACTTGTTCCCTGATCTTCTAAGCGCTTTCTGAGGTCACCTTAGCTCGTCCTTTGGCTAAGGAGGGGAAGCGCTCTAAGATCTTTCGGGTGTGTGGTGGGTCCTCCACGCTGAGCCCTTGGGTCAGTTCTTCTTTGCTTCCTTTGTTGTTTTGCTTGCAGGAGAGAAGTAGGTGCGCGATCACCCTTTCCTCAAGGGTGAACTCCACAAGAGACCGAGTTTTCGGTTTCAACAATTTGTACTCATAAAAGATAATCGTACACATACATGATAATCTTAAAAACAAATTTTTTTGACCTCATATACACAAACAATATAGGAATTTAACAATATGTATAAAAAACATCAACTTTTAAAAAAATTGCCAACTGTAAACAACATCCATTTAGTTTTTTTTGTACACCTTAATTAACATTCACTTGAATAACATCAACATTTGCAAGGTATATCTTTCCTAGCGAAAATGAACTCCGCCTACAAGAAAAAATGATTTAAATTAACATTGTAAATTTAAAACCCCAAATTGGAAATCAAGTTAGGACAGGAAGAAGGAATATTACAATCCAGGCTATCCTGCAACATTTTCACGGACATTCACAAACCCTAACCGAGTAAGCATATTAAGCCTAAACAAAATTAACAGCGGAATCGTCTCTTACTTGTCTTTCCAGGATGCACTTCACACGTGCGACACATCCTTCCACAAGTCATTCCCTTAATGAAGTCATGGGAAAAAGAAAAAAACAACTAAATCACAAATAAAATTAGAAGAAATAAATTTCTTGAAGGAAATTTCATCAAGTTTTTACGACTCTCCAATGGAAAGAAGTATCGCATCCGATCCCAGAGCAGGATCCACTTTCGTTTCCCCTACGACTGGTTTCCTAGTCGCGAAGAAAACTCACTGGTGACTGAGGAAAAGGGCTGAGGGTTGCGGCAAAATAGAGGGGGCATCGGGCGACGAGGGGAGGAAAGGATCGCCGGCAAGCTAACGACTGCTAGCGAAAAAAGGGCGAGGGTTCGACTAGGGATCAGGTTTAGGGCATGAGAGAGGAAAGTTTTTTGGATACAAATTGTAGAAAGGAAAGCTCCGCTCAAAGTATTCTACAATACCACATCTATGTATGAAATGAGTATATATAGTACTTCCAGCGTAGAGTAAGCCCTAGGATGACACGAACCCTGTTAGCCTATTCCGAGTCGGCTTAACACACGCGCAGACATATATATAAATATCTAACAATCTCCTCCTATGTCCGCCGTGAACCCAGAATTCAGATAGAGGGTGGTTTGTGCAAAGTTCAACCAACCGTGAATCATACATAACCGTGTCCAGCACCTGTTTCAAATAAAATTAGACTTAAACACAAAATAGTATGCACGCATAAGTAAACAAAACTCAGCTGCAACACAGAAATAGTCTCAGGTACAACAAGACACAGACCCTATAAGTCTGACGTCACAAATCAACAGAGAGCTAGAAAGTCCAAACAAACAGTGCATAAAAGAAGAGCTAAATAATGCTCTGAACAGAAGTAGCAAAAGATAAACTAATAACACTCTAGAACTCATCATCCAAAAGATCATCCTGATCTGGATCTCAGTCAACCAGTGCTCCTCCTATCCCAGCAGCCCCTGCAATTTTAATAGAGATTTTCATTTTACAATGAATTACATCCCTTGCAAATTTGCAAACATCTAGTTCTACTAAAAGAACTTAGTATTAATTATTTTAATTTGTCTGGGATGACATATTTACAAAGTATTATAGTTTTACCTCAGAACCTGATATCTGTTTCAACGAAATGATTCCAGACTTTTAGACACCGCAGTTATATCTTTGATCCTATATGGAATGTCACGGTAACTGTCCTTCCAAAGTTAATTGGAATTCATCAAGTTTGGAATGGAACCAATCTCCAGAAGAAGGGACAAGACCAAGTCAGATTGTGTTATCAAGTTTGGAATAACACTCTCCTCCAAGGCAAAAGCCGAATCTAGGTGAAGTTGTTAGCATCAAATTTGGAATGAAATAATTTACCAGATCCGAGCTCAGCAACCAAGAGCATCAATGAAACACAACATGCTTGCTTTGACAAAGGAAATCAGAATAATCAAAACGTTTGGACAAAGGCTGAATTAAATCGTCTATTGCTGAATTAAATCGCCTATTGCTGAATTAAGGCCGAACTAAATAGCCTTTAGTCTCATTTCCCCCACTATTTTGATTAGTCGGTCTTTGGGCATTCCTTTCGTCAATGGAACATCCAGGTTATCCTTCGAACGTACATCAATCAAAGTGATAATTCTTTGTTCTTTCAGATAATTCAACAAAACATATCTCAGTCGTACATGTCTCCTTTTAGTGTAATAGAGGGTATTCTTAACGATTTGAACTGCTGCTTGATTATCATAATACAAGCTCAACGAGTTGACTTGTAAATTAGACGAGAGAATGTCTAAAATCAAGTTCCTGGTCCAACCTGTCTCTTCACCAGCCGAAGCTAAGACAAACAACTCGGCTTCCATAAACGATAATGTTATACAAGTCTGTCTTTTGGATTTCCAAGTGATAGTAGCTCCACCCAAAGTGAATATATATCTACTGGTGGACTTGATGTTCCCGACTTCTGAACACCACGACGCATCAGAATGTCACTCCACAGAAGGTGGCTAACCAGTGTAGCACAAAACGTGATCTTTAGTACATTTCAAGTATCTCAACAGCCTATCTAGGGCTTCCCAATGCTCTTTGCCTGGATTACTGGTAAAACGACTCAGCATGCTAACCGAAAAAAGCAATGTCTGGTCTAGTACAACTTGTAGCATACATGAGACTACCAATTATCTTGGAATACCTAACTTGATCAATGTTTATCTCTACATTAAGACTCAACTTAACATTATGATCAAATGACGTCTCAATCGATTTACAGTTATCATATCCTCAGGTAGAAAGAAGTTGCTCAATATAATGAGCTTGATTAATAGTAACTCGACCCTTGTCAACTCTAACCTTCATACCTAACAGGGTATCTACAGGACCAAGGTCCTTCATGTCAAAGACTTCTGCCAGAGTAGATTTAATATCCCTAACTGCAACAAGATCTGACCCCAGAATTAACATATCATCCACATAAAAACATATGATGACTATTTGATTCGACAATGAGCGGTGATAAAAGCATTTGTCTAAAAGACAAGACTGAAATCCGAGACTCTTTACCACCTGGTCAAACTTCATGTGTCACATCTTAGGCACTTGTTTAAGCACATAGATTGTTTTATCCAGTTTGCACATTTTATCTTTTTGATCTTTCTGCACATAAACTTCAGGTTGTGACATGTAGATCTCTTCATCAAGCTCTCCATTTAAGAAAAATGTCTTTACATCAATCTGATGAACTATAAAGTTCTCGATAGACATCAAGGCCAGAAGAATCCTGATAGTCGATAGGTGACACACAGGTGAATAAACATCAAAATAGTTTATTCCCCCTATTGTTTATAACCATTAGGTACGAGACGCGTTTTATACCTTGTTATAGACTCATCGCTATGTAGTTTCTTCTTTACCACTCACTTGCATCCTAGGACTTTAACGTCTTTCAGCAAGTCAACTAGATGTCAAGTATTATTATGTAACAACAAGTCCATCTCATCATCAATGACTTCTGTCCACATCAACGAATCTCTATATTTCATTGCCTCCTGGTAGGAGAATGAATCATCCTCTAAGTGGTAGATGACGAAATTCTCACCAACGTTTTTAAGGATTCTCTCTTTTGTAAATGTTCTAAGTGGAACAGGTTCCACCTCTAATGTTTGGGGAGCAGTGTCAGAAGGGTCAGCTACAAGTTCCACGATTGATTCTGAAATCATATCATTAGACCCGAAAACAGACAAACCATGATCCTTGACAAATTTATCTTCAAAGAATATGATATCTCTAGACTATCATTATATTCGTTGATAGATCGAGAAATCTGTTGGTTGCACTATCTTCTGTCCTACCTAGATAGACGTATGTTGTCATCCTAGGTCCCACCTTAGACCTCTCAAGGTCTTGTATATGCACATAGACAATATAACCCCAAGTCTTTAGAGTATTGTATCTAGAAGGATGACCACGCCACAGCTCGTATGGGTAGCGGTGAGCTGAGAATGAGACACTTTATTCAGAATGTGATTTGCAACACGAACTGCTTCTCCCCAAAAGGAATCAGGCATGTCAGCTATTAGGAGCTTAGAGTTTAACATCTCTATCAAAGTTCTATTCTTATGCTCGATAACACCATTGGACTGGGGTGAGTAAGGAGCTATGGTTTCAAGAATTATTCCCTCAGAGGCACAAAATTTCTTGAACCCAGTAGTAGTATATTCTCCTCCTCGATCACTTCTAAATCTATTAATTTTATGGTTTAACTGATTTTCCACACGAGACTTGCTCTTAAATGTCTCAAAAGCTTCATCTTTCGATTTTAACAGATACACAGGACAATATTTAGAAAAATTGTTTATGAATGTAATCAGATACTTCTTTCCCCCTATAGTGACGTGACTACGAAAATCACAGAGGTCTGAATGCATCAATTCAAGAAGTTTCGTGCTTCTAGAAACCGATTTGAAAGGCTTTCTAGTGATTTTGGTTTAAGCACACACCTCGCACTAGTCAAATCGAATCGACAGATTTAAGGGGATGTTATGATTCTTAGCTAGATCTAGCATTTTCCTATAGTTCACATGTCCAAGTCTGTTATGTAACAACTTATGATCAATAAGTTTCGAACTTATTTGATTAATGCAATCATTATTTAAGCTAAGTCTATACATTTTGTTGATCAAGTACGCACACCCAAAATAATGTGAATTGACCGTTAAGGTCATTCTACCGTTTTGAGTTGTGAAGAACATTCCAGCCTTATCTAACAGACTCATTAAAATCAGATTTTTAGTTAAAGAAGACACTACTTTAACATTATTCAGAAAAAGAATTTTACTTGATGAGAGAACCAGCTCGACTGTCCCAACATGGATCACCTCGGTCTCTCCTCCATTGCAGTTCTCCTCCTTCTCCTGCACCGCCTTGACCTCAGCGAGTAAACCTCTGTCATTCGTCACATGACAGGTATCACCGCTGTCGAGCCACCACTCAGAGGACGAACTGCGGTGACTGCTCCCAATCATAACCACGAAGGACTTAAGATCTCAGGCATCTGCCAGCATGTTCACCATATTTTGTGGGGCTTCCTCATTCTTCTTCTTAGGAGCCTTACAATCAGTCGCCCAGTGTCCCCACTTGCCGCAGTTGTGACACTTACCCCTCTTATTTTTAAAAGAGGGCTTTTTAGGCGCCAACTGTGCAGAGGCTTCACCTTTGGGTGCTGGTGGCTTCCTGCTAGGCTTGCTGAGTCAAGAAACGAAGTTGACAGCCTATGAGGACTAACCAACTTGTTCCAAGCTCTTGCCCGCAATATTTTGATCATCGATATGAATGAATCTTTTGAGTTCATCCAATGCGATCTTTTCCTTCAGCCTGTGCATTTCAGTCTTGAAGATCAACCACTCGGGAAGTAGCTTGCTAAGAATTAGACACACAAAGAGATTATCTGAAATGTCAGACTTATTGTCCGCCAACTTGAGACGCAGACTCTCCAGTTCAATTATTTGAGAGGTGATTGACGAGTTTAAATTAAATTTTATATTGAAGAGTCTCTCACCAAGGAGAGTACTCGACAACCCGTCTTCCTTCTGGAAGTGCACATTCAAGCGATCTCAAATCTCCTTTGCAGTCTTATGACCGCTGTAGGTCAGGGCGAGCCTAGGGTTCAGTGAATTTAGGAGGTAGTCCCTGCAGAAATCTTCGTCCTTTCTCCACTGAAATTCGTTCACGTTCTCTTCAGTAGTGGCAAAGTCACTCAGGACCGTGTAAAAAATCTCACGTTCCTTCATACCAAGTTGGACGTGCAGCTTCTAAGCGTGGAAGTCGGAGAGACCGAACAACTGTAGCTTGACGATGTCATAGGAGGTAACCTTCAACATCTCGCTAAAGCTAGAACAGTAACAACCAGAAAGAAGTCAGCTAATTTGCGCCGAGACGAAACACAGGTCTTCGAATCCAATCCAAAATTGTCTTAGCTTCTCCTTTTTCGACGAAGCACGGTCGCAACAAATAGATCTGGTGTGCTTCCTCCAAAAATTGAGTCAAGAAAAACGGAGAAAGCGTCTCCCACTAGATCCGTTCTTCTAAATACTAAAAAGAGACTGCAACTTCTCTGGATCTGGACTTAGAAGAGGTTGCCCAGAAGTAGAGATTAGTAATGCCTCTTGATTTCTTCAGTTGAGTTGACTGAGATCCAAGGAATTTCTCAGGAGGAACTCCTACTGGATTGCAATAATTTCGAAGAAAAGCGTGCGAAAACAGCAATGAGCCACCCACAGATCTGCCTTCTTCTCCAGGAAAATGATAAGCTTCCTTGATCTGGATCGGCAAATACAGAATAGTCGGGCTCCAACTTCGATCGATAGATACAGGGTCGACCAGATCTGATGAGAAGGCTGCACAGGGATCTAATGAGAAACAGCAGCAATCGTCAGCGAATTTCCAACGACTGAATAAACGACCAAATCGAACCCCGATCGACTCCTTTCCCCGCAACGGAGAGTGGGTTCTGATCAGATGAGCGGCGGCTGGATCTACCCCAGAGGCGGCGGCACAGGAGATCTCTGATGGTTGTGCAAAGAAATCGCGGCAGAAAAAACTTCCTGTCAAGGATCGAGAAGGCGAGCGGCGATGGATCTCGACACAGATCTGGCAACAAGAAGACGTCGAACTCCTCTTCCTCTCTGCGGCAAACAAGAAAGAGATTCTAATAATTAGAGGTAGTATGAAAGTAAAAGAAGAATGGCCCAGGGAGTGGCCGGAGTGAGAGAGAAGAAAGGGAGGAGGAAGAAGACGAAAATGGTTCAAACTTTATTTCTTAATTCAATAATTACAGCCATAATCCTATTTATAATGATACTACATGAATAGTAATCCGGAATATTCTAACGGCTATGATGAATAAGAGCCCCTTCTGAGCTGGTCTTCTCTCTCTGCCACGTGTCGGCATATGCTTTACTTTTTATGCTGGAATGATATTCTGAGCCGTTCACTTGCTTACTGGTAGAATCCTCCGCCTTTAAAGTATACGCTGAAGTTTCGCCTTAGACAATTTCTCCTGCAGGAATTCTGGTCGTGCGATGGAGCGGTGAGGGAAGTAGAAGTGTTACAAATACCGCCCCCTTTAAAGGATGCTGTCCTCAGCGTCATTTCTCATTTCCGCCACTTCTCCCAACCTGAAAACCTAGCGTGAGGAAGGAACAACCAAGCAATGTCTTCTCCGGCGAGTAGAATCTTCGTGGTTTCCTAATGGTAGACGACAGAAAATGATGCTGATGAGAACAGATATTGGATCGTCCGGTGAACTAGAATTTAAAGGTTGATTCTGCTACTCTTAGCGAGGCTAGGTAAGATTCCGCTGTAGAAGTAGCTTGTGTTGCTGTTTTTATTTTGGTTGTTGTTGGAGAGTCAAGCAGAAACGTAGGTTTCTGTCTGTTTTTTGTTTTCGCCGTGTTTTGGTTTCATGAAGCTTCGTTTTCCCTTAGTTTTCCACGTATCTTCTTCCGGTGTTTGAATCTCGTTGGTCAAGTGGGGAAAATCCTGGAGGGAGGATAAATCCTCCCAAGTGCTATCTTCTGGAGGCAGACCTTCCCACTGTACTAAGCCTTGCTGTATTTCTCTGCCTTGTTGTGAGATGCGACGCGTAGTTACGATAGCTATTGGCTTGTGAAGTGGGTTGTTTCTCCAGTGAGTCCCTGGAAGAGCAACCGATGGAGGCTCGGGTTCCCCGATGTATGGTTTTAACAGAGAAATGTGAAATATCAGGTGTATTTTTGATTCTGGAGGGAGGTCAAGCCGGTAGGCTGCTTGACCAATGACTTCCAAGACTTGATAAGGGCCATAATATTTCAGTCCCAGTTTTTGTTGTAGGAGCGTTCCAATGATAGTTGCATGTATGGATGCAATTTGAGGAGTACCCACTGTCCTGACACTAGATGTAACTCCTTTCGCATCTTGTCTGCATATGTTTTCATCTGTTGCTGTGATTTAGAGAGGTTGTCCTTCAGCTGTTGTAGTATCTTGTCTCGTTTTTGCATAGTTGCGCCCGCCGCTTCATTTGTGCTCCCTGGGGTGTAAGATAATAAACCAGGAGGAGGCCGACGAACATGACCTCATATGGGGTCATCCCGGTCGAAGAGTTAAATGTTGTGTTAACATAATATTCAGGAAAGCTAAGGTATGTAGTCCATTTTTTATAGTTATGGTGGCAAAATAAGCGTAGATATTATTCCAGGGAGCGATTAATCCGTTCAGTCAGGCCATCCGTTTGGGGATGGTAAGCTGAACTGTATTTTAATTGAGTCCCCTGCAATCGAAACAATTCCTTCCAAAAATTACTGATGAATACGGTGTCTCGATCAGTAATGATGGACTCGGGAATCCCGTGAAGCTTCCCGACTGTTTCCCAAAAAGCATGTGCAACATTTGGTGCTGTTAATTTTGAAATTGGGGTGAAGTGCACAGCTTTGGAGAAACGGTCTACCACCACCATTATAATTGTGAAAGAGTTAGATTTTGGCAAATTGGTTATGAAGTCCATTGTGAGGTCGGGCCATAATTTGGTCGGTGTTTGGAGGGGTTGTAGGAGGCCATATGGTAGATGGTTATGTGGTTTTGCTTTCTGGCATAATGCACACTGCTTAACGTATTGGTCGATTTGTTTAGACATGTTTGGCCAGTAGAATTGTTGTTGTAAACGAAATGTCGTTCCCTTAACGCCTGAATGACCCCCCCCCCCCCACAAGCTTTCGTGAGCTTCCTGAATTAGTGTTGTTCGTAAGCTAGAATTTGCAGGGATATATAGTTTGTGTTTGTGGTAAATATAAGGTCCTTTGAGGGACCAATTAGGTTCCAAATGTGGTGATGTTTTTATTTTATGTAAAAGCTGTTGTGAAAATGTATCGGGACTATAATCATTCTCCAGTCCACTCAAAAGAGTAGAGACTGGTACGAAAAATGTGCTGAGGTGCATCTGGGGAGGTTGTTCTGGGGTGGAATCCACCCGAGATAGTGTATCGGCGACAACGTTATTCTTACCGGCCTTATATTTGATAATGTAATCGTAGCCTAGTAGTTTAGAAAAAAATTTGTGTTGCTCTGGCGTGTGTAGGTCTTGGGTTAGTAGATGATGTAGGCTCTGATGATCAGTATGGATTATAAATCGATGACCCAACAAATATTGGCGCCATTTTGCTATAGCGAAAACTATGGCAAACATTTCACGTACGTAGGTGGATTTAAGTTGCATGTGGGGTGTTAATTTTTACTAAAATACGGAATCGGCTTAGTTTGTTGGGTTAAAACTGTGCTGATGCCCTTCCCGGAAGCGTCAGTTTCAATTTCAAATGGGATATTGAAATTGGGTAATGTTAAAACTGGAGGATTAGTTAAGTTTGTTTTAAAAGATTAAAAGCGGTTTGTGTTTCTGCAGTCCAGAGAAAAGGGGTTTGTTTGAGTAAATCTGTTAAGAGGTAGGCAATTGTGGCATACCCCTTAATGAATTTGCGATAATAACCTGTTTATCCCAGGAATGCTCTAATATCTTTCTGGGTATTGGGTCTGGGAAAAATCTGGATAGCCTCTAAGTTTGTTTTGGTTGGGCCAACTTGTCCTTGAGAAATTTGGTGGCCCAGGAATTCAATCGATGAGGTCAGAAAGGAACATTTAGTTTGTTTGATATGTAACTTATGACGCCGAAGAACTTCGAAGGCCGTACGAAGATGTGAGTAATGTGCATCTGTGGTTGTACTGTATATTAGAATATCATCGAAAAAGACTACTATAAATTTTCGTAAGGTTGAAAAATGTCATTCATTAAAGCTTGAAATGTGGAAGGCGCGTTTGACAAACCAAAGGGCATTACTGTGAATTTGTAATGTCCTTGGTGTGTTTGAAAGGCTGTTTTATGTATATCTGCTTCGGCCATTCGTATCTGGTGGTATCCGGAGCGGAGGTCTAATTTAGAAAAAAAACGGGCCACATAAAGTTCATCTAATAATTCATCGATAGTTGGAATCAGAAATCGATCTTTAATTGTAATTTTATTAAGAGCTCTGTAGTCTACACAGAATCTCCAAGTGCCGTCTTTTTTTTCACAAGTATGACTGGGGAGGAAAAACTAGCTAGAGGTGCTCAGCCTGATGTGGTGCTTATGCAACATGTCAATAATTAATCGTTCAATTTTGTGTTTTTGACTGTAAGGAAACCGATAAGATTTTAGATTAGGTGCGTGCGCACCTGGTTCTAAAGGAATGTGATGGTCTATGGCTCGCTGAGGCGGTAAGGAGAATGGTTCCAGGAATAAGTTTTCGTATTTTTGTAAAAGGGAAATGAAATTCGGTGGTAATGCGTTGTGGGGTTGTGTATTGAGGTTAGTAGGAAACATTGTGTTTGAAGTAATGAGCCAACAAAGTGCTAAAGGCTGTAAGGATATTAATCGGGAAAGTTGCGATGATGAGATCTGGCTATCAGGGAAAGAGTTATGTCCCTTCAGTATGATGGGTCTCGTGGTGCTGACGTATGACATTGTTAAGGTTGAGTAATCGGTGGTTATAGGACCTAAGGGTTTTAACCAACGTACTCCCAAAATAATGTCTGCTCCTGTGATGTCCAGTACGTATAAGTGGACAGTAAAATGGTTAGCCTGAATGAGCAACTATATATCCTTACAAACGCCCTTACACTTGATGGAAGAACCGTTTCCCATTAGGACTGGGAATTCTGGTATAGCATAGATAGGGAGTCCTAAGTATTTGGCCATGCGGGAGGAAATAAAATTGTGGGAACTGCCACTATCGACCAGAATTTCCAGTGGAGATTGTAAAATATGACCCGTGAAACGTATGAAATGGGTTGGGGTGGAGTCCGTCAATGTTTGGATTAAGGCGGCTGAGGTCGGGTTGTCATCCTCAATGTCGGAGAGTTGGTCTGCCGCGTCTAACACGTCTTCATCGTCGGTCCCCTAAAAATAACACAGTATTCCTTTTCCGCGACATTTATGGTCGGGTTGGTACTTCTCGTCACAATTATAGCATAAGCCTTTTTCCCGTCGGTATTGTAACTCCTGCGGTGTTAATTTTTTAATAAATTGTTTATTGAGGGAAGTGGTAGAGGTTTTGGTAGTGTTGGTGGGAGGCCAGAGAGGTGGTTTAGGGGGAAATGCGGTAGGTGGCTTATATTGTGGTGAAGGGGGTTTGTGATATTGAAGGTGTTGTGCTTCAAACATGCGCGCCATAGCAAAAGCACGATCAAGATTTTGTGGTTCATGTATCATAACCTGACTTTGGATATAAGGTTGAAGGCCAGATATAAACATATTAGTTAAAAAGGCAGGGTCAAGGCCGAGCTCTTTATTTTTTAATTCTTCAAACTCAGTTTTGTAAGCTAAGACCGTGGTTGTTTGGGTCAATTTTGTCAAAGCTCCCTGGGGATTTTCATATGGGCTAGGTCCAAAACGTTGCATAATAGTTTTAACAAAAAAGTCAAAATTAAGGGAGGGGTGATCGGAAAGAATAACCTGGTACCAGCGGGAGGCTGGCTTGTCTAAGTGTAAGGCGGCGTAAAGTAAATATTCTTGCGGGTCAACATTGTTATATTGAAAAAAAAATTTTGAGATCATACAACCAAAATGTAGGATCGCCGTCAGAAAATCGTGGGCAAGAAATGGAAAGTAATTTAGGTTGAGCAGAAACAACCTGGGTTGGAGGATCTGGAGGCGGGGAGACTCCGAGGATACCGGCGGAAGATTGGCCGGTGCAGAATTCCGGTTGTTTTTGTAAACGGGAGTTCTGCAGATCCAGTGAATGCTGGATCAAATCCATGTAACTGCGCATTTCACGGCGTAATTCATCCTATTGATCTTGGGTCTGGTCTCTGGCGGCCAAGAATTGTTGCGTCAAGATCTTGTTTTGTGAAATCATATCGTTCTGTAAGGAATCGATCTGTGCTTGTCGTTCTCGTTGTTCTTCTTGAATGGTGTGAGAAACATCCATGGGATGGTGTTCCTCAGAATGAGATTGTGTCCCGGCCGGCATGGTGGAGGAGAAATGAGTTGCAGGACGAGAGCACCAAGTTTGTAATAACTAGAGGTAGTATGAAAGCAGAAGAAGAATGGCCCAGGGAGTGGCCGGAGTGAGAGAGAAGAAAGGGAGGAGGAAGAAGACGAAACTGGTTCAAACTTTATTTCTTAATTCAAAGATTATAGCCATAATCCTATTTATAATGATATTACATGAATAGTAATCCGGAATATTCTAACGGCTATGATGAATAAGAGCCCCTTCTGAGCTGGTCTTCTCTCTCTGCCACGTGTCGGCATATGCTTTACTTTTTATGCTGGAATGATATTCTGAGCCGTTCACCTGCTTACTGGTAGAATCCTCCGCCTTTAAAATATACGCTGAAGTTTCGCCTTAGACAATTTCTCCTGCAGGAATTCTGGTCGTGCGATGGAGCGGTGAGGGAAGTAGAAGTGTTACAGAGATCGAGAACGAAACTGGATCACATGATCGGCGAGGAAAAACCTTGCGATGGACTGGAGCGCCGACAGTAAGAGGAATCGCGAGCGCAAAACGGGAACGGCGGAATCGATAAATCGCGCAGAGCGGAAACCCCAGCTTTACTTTGAGAATGTAGAAGGGAAAGCTCTGCTCAAAGTATTATACAATACCACATCTATATATGGAATGAGTATATATAGTACTTCCAGCGTAGAGAGCCCTAGGATGACACAAACCCGTTAACCTATTCTGAGTCGGCCTAACACACGTGCGAACATATATATAAATATCTAAGTCGTCGTGACCTCTTGGCGCTGAGCGAAACCGGCGAGAATGGTTTGCTCGATCTTCCTCGCGAATTCTTCGAATGCGGCCACTGTTACAAACTCGCCACCTCGCGCGGCGTCTCCTCCTACTGCCGAGTTGCCGACTAACTCTCCTTGTTCGCCACCAATGGTCATCTCACTCAACATCCAAACTTTCCTCCTTGGCTGCGATCCACGCTCACCGCACCAAGTGTTAAAGCTAGGAAATATCTTAACCTCAGAATTCGGATCAAAGCCACCTAAGGTTACTGACTCGGAAGCTAGATCAGATGACAAAGTTGACTAGAACGAAAGAATCAGGTCAAACAGGACCCCAGATGTTGTGGCAGGAAGGTCCCACCACGTACCCGGATGCTCGAAAGGAGCAGCCCCTTCTCAACCAAGGATGGCCGAACTGGGTACGAGTGAAACTAGCTGGCGAGGTCGCAAGGTCGCTACTTGCTCTCCAAGGAAAAAAGAATCCAAAGATTTAGCCAGTATCCCGAAAATGAAGCGCGCGAGTATCCTGCCAAGGATTTTAAGTGCTCCACCTCGTACCACTGAGGTCCTATTTATAGGCAAATGCAAGGGGGGGGGAAGCATATTTATACCCCACCCCCTGGCGACCAGGCGACTTCCAGAGGAACTCGCACGGGCTGGGCGAGTATCTCGCCTAGTCGCCTACCTGGCGAGTATGCGAGGGGAGCTCGCCTATACTCGCTCAGGCCTTCCGCGATCTTAAATGCTGACTTTGAGTCCTGTCTTGACTTGTTGACCTTGACTTCTGCTGACCTGGCTATGGTAGGGCCCACTCTCGACGAATATGGGTTGTACAAGCGGGGCGGGGGGGGGAGAGAGAATCTTTATAACTCTCCTAACCTTACATTGAGGGATAGGAGGAAGAGGATGAGAGAAATATGAATATTGATTCATATTTTTTACCGTCATTTTAAGTACTCATATGTATATGTTTTGAAAAAAAAGTATTTAAATGCGGGCGAAGCCCGCTAAGAGTCAGGAAGCACGGACAAAACCCGTGTGGAACAGCTCGTATATATATATAGCTGACCAGCAAGTGAAACAAAAATCCAACAGCTTCAATTCAGATTCATGGTAAACCACCAGCATTTTCATTTTTCACCAATAACACTATCAGAATATTATTACATATATATTTTTAATCTTTATGTAATACTAATAATAATAATACTTGTTTTTTTATTTCTTTATGAGTTTCAGTAACCGCCCTGAGGCCTGGCGAGGCTGGCGATGGCGAGGCAGTTGTCCGTCATGTTTCGCAACGTCTGACACCAAACTGCTAACGGCGACTTGACGCCGAACTCCTCGAAGCCTTCGTCGCACGTGCTGAAGTCGCTGATCATGGCGCTGAGCATGGCGTCGCGCGTGCCGGGGTCGCCTGCCCTGACGGCCTCCTTTGCAGACTCGAGGTGATCGAGCGCCTCGCCGTAAAAGTCGATGCAGTCGCGGAGGAGCTCCACCGTCCTGGCATTGAAGCCGGAGCCGGCGGCAAGATTCTGGGCGACGGCGCGGGCTTCGCGGGTCTTGGCGTCCGCCGCCTTTATGAGGGCGGCGAGGACGGTGGCGGTGTTGACCGTGGGGAGGGCCGGTTCAGCCTCGTGGATGGACTTGAGGCAGAGTTGGGCGAAATTTGTGTGTTTGCAGAAGAACTTGAGGAGGTTTTCATGGGATGCTCCGGCGACGGCGGCGAGGTTGGGGATGGTGTTGGAGATGGGGAGGACGGGGAGAGGAGTTGGGGAGGTTGGGGAAGAAGTGGGGTCGGCGGCGGTGGTGTCGGGGAGATGGGGGAGGCTGGTGGAGGCGGCGGGGTGAAGGAGGGAGGAGGAGAGGGCGAGGAGGAGGAGGAGGAGGAGGAGAGGGGTGGTGGGTGGCCTCCTCATGGATTGTGGGAGGAGGAAGAGAAGGGAGGGGGATGGGTTTTATTGGGACGGAGAAGAGTGCAAGTATTTGGTGGAGGCAGAAGAGGTGGTGCATGATAAAGGGGACCAGGGTTCAATTCGCGGGCACGGTGCGGTTTGGTGCGGTTTTGGCCCAAACCGCAACCACACCATAAGGGCTCGGTTTTTGCCCGAGCAAAACCGCACCGCACCGAAATTATGCGGTGCGGTTTCGGTTCGGTGTGGTTTTTTGCGGTGCGGTTGCGGTTTCGGTGCGGTTTTTAACAAGTATTTTACATACACTACAAGTAAGCATCAGAACTATGAATGTTGCTTGATAATTTATGAGTTTTTTATGTTTTGCTGTTTTTCTCTCTTTATTGTATTAAATTACATTATTTTCTTACAACATGTGATTTCATTTTCATAAATTTTGATGCAGTTATTTGTCTTTCTTTTTGAAGATATCATACCAACTTATGAACTATATAATATTTTGTGAATATCATGTTTTATAGACAAATATTTTCACACTAAACTTTGTTGCAGGAGATTCATTCATTCTTATATATCAACACTTCTTATGCAATATTTTGTTTCAATTTGGATTATTAAAATTAAGAGACTGTTCTAATTGATATCCAAGTTGTCTGTGTATGGAAGAGATACAACAACACTCAAACCTTTATCCCACTATAGTGTGGTCGGCTATGTGGATCATTTGTCGTCATTGTGTCATGTCTTGACATATTCTCACTAATGCGTACATTATGCTTTCCTTATACTTTTAAGCCTTTATTCCACTATAGTGTGTGTGGAAGAAATAATTCAGCAAAATATCTCAACTAATTATAATAACTCTGACGGTAATATATCACATAAATATAGCAACTCGTACTTAATATACTTAAATGTGACGTCACATAATTATAAAAAATTAAATACACAAAATATTCGGTGTGGATGCAGTTTTTGCGGTTTTCAAAATCCAAAAACCGCACCGCACCGAACCGCACTCGGTTTGTACGTAAAAGTTTAAAACCGCACCGCACCTAAACTATGCGGTGCGGTTTAAAAATCGGTGCGGTTTTTGCGGTGCGGGCGGTTTTTGCGGTGCGGGCGGTTTTTACGGTTTTTCATGCTCACACCTAGCCTTGATTGCCTCTCCAAAATGGGACGGTAGAAAGAAACTTAACTGTACTCGCGGAGCCCACTAACCAGGTCAGCGCTCTCGCCTGTCCGCCGTCCGATTTGGGAGGAACAAATCATAGCCGTGAACTGGATCCCCTCCAATTTCGCGTGAACCGGAGAGTATCCCAGTCTTGATAAAGTGCACTTTTGCACTATATCGTGAAGTGCGCTAATTCAACGATCTGCATGAATCTATGCACATATCTTAAAATGCACACATGTCAAAGTGCATTGCACTGATCCACACAAATCATTGGATCAGTGCATTTTACGATAAAGTGCAAAAATGCACTTTACCACTCCTGCCTCCGATGGAGGCCGCCTAAGATCGAAGGATGGCGGCAAGGGTATAGATGTAGCCGTTGGAAGTACAAACAAATTTTTTGGTGCGTGTGTGCACATAGTTCTATGTGCAGTACAAAGCTGGATGCCGGATTTGAAATCTGATTGTCAAGAAAAAAAAGAAAAATAAAATAAAAAAAATTAGACACGAGTTGTCTTGATAGGACGACGAACATAATAGATGGGACGGCAAACAGGCAACCCACCCACCATTCTCCGAGAAAAATTTTGGTCTTCTGATCGGACCTAGAGGAAGGTCCACTTGAAATCTGATCGTGTGATTACAGATCAGACCGCCAACAAAATTCGATCTTTAAAAAATTTTTAAAAAAAGATTGTACAACCTCATATTCGCTGGGTGGGACCTAGATGCCCGAAGGTCCAGGGTTGGGCTAGTCTTGGACTAGCTTTAAGCTAGAAGCCAAATCAGACAGGTAGATAGCTGAGAGGGTTCCCGCCCGGGGCACGCGAGAAGGCTTGCGCCTGGGTAAGCGGGATGCCCTCAGAGTTGGCGTTGAGTGAGACTTTGCCACTGAACGCCCTGCAGTTCTTGGCGTTGAGTGAGGCTTTGCCACTCAACGCCCTTTCGCCTTTTGCGTTGAGTGAGGCTTTGCCACTCAACGCTCTGCAGTTCTTGGCGTTGAGTGAGGCTTCGCCACTCAACGCCCTGTCATTCTTGGCGTTGAGTGAGGTTTTGCCACTCAACGCCTTTTGCTCTTAGCGTCGAGAATTGTTCCGCCACTCAGCGCTCTCAGCGCTTTACGACTTGCCCCTAAGTTTCTCATAGGGCAGGCGGAAAGCTTACAGAGTAGCAGAAGGAGCTTCCTCCTAGCAGGGTCCAGAGGTAAATTATCAGGATGCCCTTGGGTCTGCATTTAACTCCTCAGAACAGCGGAGTTACACAGTTTGTAGACCAAGTTGGGCTGCCAATATCCTCTCAGAACAGCGGAGTTACGTTGTTGGCAGACCGGATCCTAGGAGCCTATAAATATGACCCACAGGGTACCTCAGAAGGCAAGCTTTCACATTTTCTCAAATCAGTTAGTGCTTTCGAGGTACTCCTAGCCCAACAATTGACTAAGGAGGGGAAGCGCTCAGAGATTTTCCGGGTTAGTGGAGGGACCTCACACCTAAGGCTTAGGGTCAATTCTTGATTCTTTGTTACTAGTCAGGGGTCTGAGTTTGGAAGAAGTAGGTGTCGGCTACACCCCAAGGTCCGAACTCTCGTTGAGACCAGTTTTTGGCTTCAACAATGATATCCGACCGGATTTAAAAAAGTGCAATATCCGATCGGATTTTATAAAAAAATGATTTTTATAGAAAAATAAGATTTTAAAATGAAGATGAAAAATTCTATTTAGTATTTTATAATTTATTTCAGAAAAAATAATTTTTAGTAGGATTAAAATCATGAATTGAGTCACTAACATTTAGTGACCTTTAAGAAATTACTCCCTAAGGTTTAAATTTTAAGATTTTGGTCTCAAAAATTTAATATTTGTTGCGGCCAAACTTGACGTCCCGTTCGGACCGGATTATCCTGTACCGTCTGTTGAAGCCAGGAAATTCCTAACCTCAGAAATCAGATCAAAGCTGCCTAAGGTTACTGGCTTAGAAGCTAGATCGGACGGCTAGGGTGGCCAGAAAGAAGGAACAGGTCAAACAGGACCCCAGATGTTGCGGCAGGAAGGACCCACCACGTACCCGGATGCTCGTAAGGAGCAACCCCTTCTCAACCAAGAATGGCCGAACTGGATACGAGAGAGGCTATCTGGCAAGGTCGCAAAGTCGCGAATCGCTCTAAGGAAAAAGAATCCGAAGACTCGATATCTTGAAACGCGCGAGTATCACGCTCCGGATTTTCGGTCTTCTCTCTCGTACCCCTGGGGTCCTATTTATGTCTTATTTATACCCCACCCCCTGGCGACCAGGGGACTTCCAGAAGAGCTCGCACGGGCTGGGCGAGTATCTCGCCTAGTCGCCTACCTGGCGAGTATGCGAGGGGAGCTCGCCTATACTCGTCAGGTCTTCCACGGTCTTGAATGTTGACTTTGACTCCTACTGACTTGGCTGTGGTAGGACCCGCTCTCGACGAATACGGGTTGTACACCGTCTTAGCCCACGGAGCGGTCGAGCGCGCACACAGTCACAGAGAAAGAAAAACTCACAAAACAATTTTTTTACGTGGAAAACCTGTCAACTGGGTGAAAAATCACGTGGCCGGATCTATGCCGACCAAACCTCCACTAGATCTGAGCGTTGTTACCAGGCTTTTCCAAGAATTCGAGGGCGACATGACGCCTCTCGTTATAATTATTGTGGAGAGAGAGAAGAGCTCGGGGGCTGACAGACCATCGTTCGCAGAGCTAACAATTTGTTAGTGTGATGCAGAGAGCTATACGTTCGTTGTATTCTGGAGTCCTCTGGTAGTTCTTGGAAAATGGGAGCAGCTTGTTGCACTTGTTTTGATATCTGGGGCATGGAAGCTCGTGCGATGCGCCGGGCTCGTCCTATCCTCCGTGGATTGTCTTTTGTTGTACTTAGAGGAAGACGTGAATTGCTGACTTGCTGAAGCTTGGTGGGCTCGTTGCTGAGCTCAAGGCGTTGAATACTTGCAGTAGTTTTGAGAGCGGAACACATGAATGTGCATTTGGAGCGGACTTGATGGCAGAGCGCGCGAAGAGCTGGCTGATGGAGAGCGTGTGGGGGTGCTTGATGGAGGAGAGCGCGTGGGGCGCTCATTGGAGGAGAGCGCATGAGGCCCTTGTCGGAGGAGAGTGCGTGGAGCGCTTGCAGGAGGTGAGTGCGCGGGAAGCTTGTCGGCAGAGAGCGCGCGGAGCGCTTGTTGTTAGAGAGTGCGGGGAGCGCTTGTTGGTAGAGAGCGCGTGGAGTGCGGAGGGATGAGGCGCAAGCAAGGAAGTGACGTGTGCGAGAGCGCACGAGAAGGCGGAGCGTGCGGGAGCGTGCAATGAAGAGGCGTGCACAAGAGTGCGCAAGGAAAAGGCGCGTGCGGGAGCGCACAAAGAAATGACGAGCGTGAGAGCGTGCAAGGAGGCGAAGCATGCATGCGCGCGCTAGGAGGCGGAGAGTGCTGGGGCGCGCAAGGAAGAGACGCGCCCGAGGGAGCGCAAAGAGACGGAGCGCGCGGGAGTACGCAAGGAAGAGACGTGTGCAAGAGCGCGCAAGGAGGCGGCGCGCGGGGAGCACACAAGGAAGAGAAGTGGAGGAGAGAGAAATTCCGGGCGAAGAAGAGATATGAAGATCTTTGAAGGGAGCTTCGAAGACGAAGGAGATCTTCAAGTAGTGCTTGAAGATCTTCGAAGGGAGAAAAGGGGATGAAGAAGATGAAGGAGAAGGGAAAGAGAAAATCCGTATGAGGATTTTCCGGTTCAGCAGAGAATGAGAATTAAGGAGGATCTATGAGCCTATTTATAGGCTTCATGGGTGGTTATGGAAGTCATGCGGCTATCCGCAGTCCATAACCACCATAATTGCTATTCATAGGCCGATTTTATGACACATTATGCACATTTTATTTTAGAATTTTACTAAGTGCAAACCGGTCCTATTTTTGGTAATGCATTTCCCCCACTACGAGAGATCATGTGGGAGATTACGTGAGTGGTTACCGACGTAACCAATGGTTCTGATCGCAGGAGCGTGATCGAACGACAGAGAATTGGTGACGATCAAGAATCCGGCTGGCAGGGCCGGCAGGCGACGGGCTCTAGTCGGCAGTGGAGGTTGGCCGAACGGAGGGGGAGATTAGCAAATTGGTGAGGAAGTGGTCGGCGATGACGGCGGAGAAGGCCGGCGACGACGACGGAGGAGGCCAATGACGATAGAGAAGGACATAGAGTTGGGAGACGACGGCGGCGGCGGCCGTGACATTGGGAGACGACGGCGGAGACGGTCGTGAAGCTGTGAAATGGCGGCGGCGGCGGCCGTGGTGTTGGGAGATGACGGCGGAGACGGCCGTAAAGTTGGGAAACGACGGCGGCGGTGGCCGTGGTGTTAGTAGACGACGACGACGTCCGTGGCGTTGGGAGATGACGATGGCGGCGGCGGCCACAGAAGGGAGGAGACGACGAAGACGACCATGAAGTTGAGAAATGACGGCGGCGGCCCCGAAAGGGAGGGGGGACGCGATGCCGGCACATGCCTGAGTCCCCCACTAACCAGCCCGACAGTTAGCCCATCATCACTGTTGGGGAGTGCATAACACTCCCCAACAGGGAGGCCAAAAATAGGCGCTGAACAATTCAGCGCCTAAATGGGCGCTGACTTGGTCAGCGCCTCTTCCATCCAATGGGGGAAATTCCCATTGGCTGGAAGACTACTCTGCACATGATTAATCTCGTGTTTACTGTGCGCGGAGTTAATCCCGCGCTTACTGTGCGTGGGGTTAATCCCGCGCGCGTAGTGCGCTGGGTTAATCCCGTGCGCATAGAGCGCAGTGCGCGGGGTTAATCCCACGCGCACAGTGCGCAGTGAGAGGGGTTAATCCCGCACGCGCAGGACGATTCCCACGCACGCGGGGGAACTCTCATGTGCGGCCTTCGCCATGTAGGGCGATTGTCGCACGGGATGCTCCCACAGAGCGGCTCGGGCGGCCGTGCCGCCGGGTTGCTCCTTGCGAGAGATTACTACGGTTGTGCTTGCTGGATCCATGATTCGGTCGTTCAGGGGAACCTTATAAATACTTAAGATTTTAGTCCCTAGATATAACTTGATGTGTTTGTTTGGCCCATTGTTTGAGGTCTGCATAATGGTGCTCTCTTTGGAGATGGTAGATGGCTGGATTATCACGGCGGGGCTGAGAATGACATCCTCCGGCAATACTACATTGATGGACAATAAGATCCTTTAACATAGGACGGTCGGTGATGTTGATGTTGGCGGTCTCGAGGAGGCGAGATTCAGAAGCCCAGACGAGCTTTGAGAAGCTCTCGTGGCCGTGAATGGCGCCCCCTGGGAGTGGCGACAATTAGTGTGGCGATGCTTGTAACACCCCCATCCGTTGGGAGTAATATAAAAGAAGGTCCGGGCAGGGCCCTACGTCATATTAAATGAACAGACAAAAGAGTTACGAGATGAAACCATAACTCATTTTAATCTAAAGACACACTCTAACACGGAGTCGCATTCTAGCGGAAGTTTAAAGAGTTATAAGAATCACCCAACCAGGAATGTCCACTAATATAGCCAACATGAATGAAAGTAAAACACATAGCCTTGGCCTTAAGACGTTACAAAATCGTGTTCATGTTTACAAGAAAGTGATTTTCATACATCGGCACGTAGGCCGACAATACATGAAAATACTAAACATAGCACTTGGGCCTTCGAGGGTCAGCTCAACAAAAAGGGCTTTAGTCCGCAACTTCCCTCGTGGATCTCCAGCACCTGCACAAAAGCATTCCACCAAACGGTGGCAAACATGACAACAATTAGCATTAGCTGACCAAATTATAACGACCTCACCCTCTCTCGAGGTGGCGGTGCTCCTTCTCTGCAAGCAGCAACATGTCACATAAATCAAGAATGTGCAACTTAAGCACCAAACATGACAAACAATGGCACGATCGGCCAAACGTCTCGTGCACTCAGGGCACATTAGCGGTGTACCAGATAACCCAGGGTCCCACCTTTTGCCATCACAACGGGGAACTCCATGAGTCTCACCACCATCCTCAGTCCCAGACTGGACGGTTCCACTTGAGCATTACTAGTCAGACATCAAGCCACGACTCTTACCTATGTCAATGATAATTGTAATGTACTTTAGGTCTATTTAGCCGAACGACATAGTACAAGCACAATTCAGCTCTTTTCTGTTGCTCAGGTCGCCGTGTTAATTAACGACAACGATGCAGGTCAACCTCCCCTTTCTCGTAAACCACATAACCAACGTTACGTTCTACGACTTTCACTCACGACCAACAAGGCTGGACACTCCAGGTACACAGCTCAACAAGCTAGCCCTTGTGTCACCAGGACGCGGCTTCACATTTACAACAAAAGTTCACGCAGAGCTATTACCAACAGAACTCTGAAACCATACCTACAGAGTCTTCTCCTGCAAGCAAAACAAAATATCACCAATCTCGACCAACATTCCAGATGAGCTTCACACAACATGTCTAATCCGTACTCTCGCTTCCATATACTATATGCAAAGAATACTATGGGATAAAACATATCAACCCGTTGGAAAGCACATTTTTCTCCACCAATCAGTGAGGGCTTCCATGTAAACATGCTAAATGAGGAATTCACTTGTCCAAGCGGAGAATCGTTACCCTCGTAGTTTGTTTCTGCGGAGCCATCAACAAGGATCTTGTTTTCTTCTTCACAAAACTAGGATCCAGGGAGCTGCTTGGGTTGGAGAAAAAGGAGAAGAAAGGTTCGACCTTCTTCCATGAAACTGCTCCGACTAGATCCTGCTGACTTTGGTCCCGCCTTTCCTTAATTTTGTACTCATCGGAGGGCACACAAAGAACCTCTAAAGGCTGCTCTTGGCTTCGATCCTGCCGGGACCTCGTACAGGCTGCCGTGACTTTCTTCTTCCTTCGACTCGGGCAGAGAGAAAGAGAACGTCGGAGAAAATGACTTGGCTCTCACCGAGCCTTGCTTTAAAACCTAGATGGGATGGAACCCTAGTCGTACGATCTAACCTAATTAGAATGGACGGCCAAGATCGACCCTAACTCTTAATTTAAAGGTAAGGACCACCGTAACTTAGCTGCTTAAGGGCCAGAAGACACACCTTCATCCAGATCGCTCGACGAATTCGTTCAGACCACTTTATTCTGAACGAATTCGTTCAGACCACTCGATGAATTTGTTCAGAACACTCGATGAATTCTTTCAGACCACTTGACGAAATCGTTCTGTACACTCGACAAATTCATTCAGACCACTCGACGAATTGTCGTGACCACTCGACGAACGTCGGGACCACTCGACGAATTGTCGTGACCACTCGACGAATTTAACTTGGTTGTTTTCAGCTACAAACCTTAGGGCGTTACAATACCAGTGAGGCTGACGAAGAGGGAGTAGGATTCATCAGCGGCATAGTGGAGGGTGTTGTGCGAAACGATGCAAAAAACTATATCACACAACCACAAATAATAAACACCATGCGATTTATGTGGTTCGGCGAGAAACACCTACATCCACGGGGATGGTCTAACCACTATCATCGATGAGGGAGAAAAAGAAGAGGTCAATACAAAATGCAACACACCACTCTCTCAACTCTCTCAAGACCAAAAAGAACTCTAACCCCTTTATATTTATAGGGGAAAATATGGTAAACTTATAATGACAACAATACTTCTCTCAAACAACAATCTTCACCTCATCTCTTATTTGACACAAAACAATTATGAGATGACACAATAAACATCAACACAAATCGGCTGCGCCAAGGTGGTTGCCTACGTACCCCCCCCCCCCCCCCATGGGATTAAGCCACGCGTAGTTCTTTAAAAAGTGCCCCTCAAGGCACTCACCTCTGAGGTCAAACGTTCACAAAGCCTTTGCAATATGTGAAATTCTGGACTGGAAGAACCTCTATAAGCATGTCTGCATGATTCTCCTTGAAGTGACAAAGAACTTCAGCCTCAGATGCTGAAAGTACAAATGCAATGTGGTTCTTCATCCAAGCTAGCTTTGGGACATTCTGCCTCCTGATCTAGCTCCTGACAATAGAATCCTGAACACGACTCTCTACCTTAACTTCCTCCACCTCCTGATCATCAGTACTAGGGACCTCATCAACAGTCTCATCATATATCTTATCAGGAGTGTGAAGAACTGGTGGAACAAATGAGTCACATCGAACTCCTTCTGATCAGTAGTAGTGATCGGCTTGGAACTCTCCACATGTTCTGAGTCCCGTGGCTTCAACAAACTTGCCTCGTCAAAAGTAACATCCATGCTAATTACAATCTCTCTCTGTCTGATCATACATTTTATAGCCCTTAACTGCACGTGAAGTCAATGAAGACAGTTTATCATTCTGACATGATAATAAGCTGGACACCCAAACACTTTTATGTGCACATAATCTCTAGCAGGATGCCCTGACCACATCTCCTTTGGTGTCTTCTTTCTAATAGTTGCAGATGTCAGACGATTCACTAAGTGACAATCATAATCAATAGCCTCAACCCAAAAAATCCTGCCTAACCTAGCATTAGACAACATGCATCGAACCTTTTTCATCAAAGTCTGGTTCATGTGCTCTGCCATCCCGTTTTGATGCGGTGTCTCCCTGATTGTGAAGTGATGGTCTATACCTGCTCTATGACACTCTTGCAAGAACGCATTCGATGTGTATTCGTCTTCATTGTCTGATCTGATACATCGAATTTTATACCAGTCTGAGATCCACTTCTTTCAAGTCACAAATATCTCCAGAACCTCGCTTTTATGCTTCATGGTATACACCCAAACATATCTGGAATAATCATCAATGAAATAGACAATATCGACAGTGAAAGATTTTGTCTTCGTCGGGCCCCAAAAATTTGTGTGAACATAATCTAAAATACTCTTTATACTGTGAACGACAGTGCCAAAAGATACTCGTGTCTTCTTGTCAAACACACAATGCTCACAGAAATGATTTGCAGTTTTTCGCTCCCTTAATCAATCCGTGCCTTGAAAGAGCCCGAAGGGAAGCGTCTCCACATGAGTCAATTTCATATGTCATAAAGTACTGGCGTCCAAAAAATCATCAGTAACGGCCACAGTCTCGATAACTGCACTCTCCTGAAGATAATATAGATTGTGGTGTTGAATTGCTCTCATAAAAACCAAAGCTCCGCGACAGATCTTCAGAACTCCTGCCTCGATCACCAACTTGTAGCCTTTGGCTTCTAAAGCCCCAACATAAAACTAATTTTTCCTGATATCCGGAACATGTCTGACTTCCGTCAGCTCTCTCACTGCACCGTCATGCATCCGAATCAGAATACTCTCAACATCAATAGCACGACAAGTCTGATCATTGTACATAGAAACAACACCAGTATCCAAAAAATTATAAGTACAGAACCACGATTGAGACAAATGTGATACGCAGCATCCGTGTCCAAAAGCCGGCTGGATTATGTTGTTGTTCGTGGCGGCTTCTGGATCGCTTGTTGGCAGATTGGCCCACGGTCGTAAACTGCCAGACTATTGATTCATTAAGGATTTCGGATCTGTTGAACCAGGAAGGTGAATGGGGGACCAAATTGTGTTGCTGCCCCATTTTGGGCCGGACCTTGTGGCTGCTATCATGCAGGTCTGCATTTATCATGAACCCGCCAGGGAAGTGCTGGTATTGACCCATCAATTTACCGCTAAAACCCTAAAACGCTTGCTTCTCTCACCCATCAGTTTATAAAACCTTTGGAACCGGACTCCGGATCCAAATTTCCGTTCGTATAGGAGATCATTTTGATAGGAGATCATTTTGATCCCCTAGGAGATCACACGCAAAAAAGGAGGAAGAGAGCGAATTAGGAGATCGAAATGGTCTCCTAAAAGATCGAAACGATGGAAATTAAGATGCCAAATAAGCATCCGGAGCCCGGTTCCGAAAATTTGGCGTCTTAAGTGACTCAGGAAGGCAGCGTAGAACGAAAATTCCAACTCAGACTACCAAATAAGCATCCGAAAAATGCATCAAGGCGGTCCTATAATAATTTTTATGATCCCAGCAAATCAGAAATAATTCCAACCAGATTATTATTTTAACTTTTCAGTCATTTTAAATATTAAAAAAAATAAATTTGAGGAAAAGAAGCTTTGCTTTCTATTCACCTTCACTAATATAAACCCTCTGGCTCTAATTTACTATGATTAATTAGGATTAACTTATTAGTATTATTGTTATTTTAATAATAATAATAATAATAATAATCTCAGCTTGAGAAATGAAGATTCAAACTTTTCAGTCATTTTAATCTACAAACAATAAGTTTTAAATTATATTTCTCATAGTTTCTAACAATAAGTATGCAACCATATAACAAAATTTCGTGAAAATACAGCATTGCAGAGCACCACACTACCAATTCAGCAGAGCTCAGGAGAGAGAATAGTTAGCCCGAGCCGGAAAACGAGAAGCACGGCTCGAGCTGATTTACCGAAGCAGGTAGCTGACTGCAGCAACCGCATCTCCCTTGTGCTCTCGGAGGGTTCGCTCGGCCACCTTCTTATCCAGCTGCGCAAAAAGCTCAAGTTATCACAGGATAGCAGCCAACTCTAGAGAACAAGAAACAATACATTTTCGAAAAATAATTTTGGCGGGAAGCACGAGCGCGTAAATAAGTAGAACACATGAAACACTTCTTTTCCTTTTTCTCATATAAGCGTTCATCTTCGATGCCAGAAAGGAATCGAGAAAACAAACCTCCAACTCGTTAGCGATGATGTCGACGTCCTTTGGATTAATCTTAACGGCGGCAAGTTCTTTCTCCCTGGTCATCGTATGCTATCAGTATAATATATTATCAAGGAAATCGAGAATGATCGACAAATAAATAAATAAATAAAACAAGTTTTATGCAGTCCAATCCAAGGCGAGCTCGGCAGCATTTGATCGCTTCACAATTTCACTAGATGGAAGAACATGCAGATGCACGAGAGGAGGCAATGTACATTTTTTCACTCGTGCCCGAAACCATAAAATAAGATAAGTTTTTTATCGATATAGTCGTGGTCGAATAAAAATCTTTTAGACTCCATTCGCTTGGAAGGAATTCAAAGGTGGGAATTGAAATTGACCCAAGTCCAGATCTATTGTTCGTCTGCTTGTTAAAATTCTGTATATGAAATTGAAATTTAAAGTTTAAGACAGTGACAAAAATGTGGAGGAAGATAATAAATGAGATACCAGCTTCATACATAAATATGAAAAATGTCGACACACATACACACCTACAAACATACAAACACACACATTCATCCACACACATACCCATAACAAACACACAGACCCACATTCATCTACACACAAATATTCTCGCTTAAAAATATGCATTCATCCACACATGCAAAGTTACACACATACAAACATACACAGTTACACACCTACAAACATACAAACACACATTCATTCACACACAAACAAACACCAAGACACATTCATCCATACACACACAAACATTCTCACCTATAAACAAACATTCATCCACACACACGCGCGCGCACAAACACACCTACAAAAACACACATTCACCAACGCAAAAAAAAATCCATAAACACTAAAAATAACCTAAATCCCAAATACATCCAAATGGGTAATCTTTTTGACATATCTAGCATATAGAGATTATAGACTATGAAATCGCAACATCAATAGTGTAAAAAAGGAAAAATCACCAAACAATCCACAGGAAGCTCACAGAATGGAAAAAAAAACCCATAAGCCTTCAACCGTCCGGAGAAGAGAAGAGGTGTTCCCGTCGTTGTATACCTGTCCGGAGAAGAGAAGAGGTGTTCCCGTCGTCGAATACCGAGAACGCCCTTCTCCAGGAATTAATGATTTAGTTTCTTAATTTAATTAATTAATTCTTAATTGGAATAATTATTTAGACAATTAATTACAATCAGCCCGAAGATGAACATCGCCGATCAGGCTTTCCTCGGTTCCATGATGCAGTCGATGGCTTTTTATCAGGCCTCAATGTCGCAACTCGCCACTAACGTTGATCGATTTGTAATGTCGGGACACATCGGGATTCTGCTTCCACTAGTGCAGTCGTCCTCCCAACCAGCACATGATGCCGCCTCTTCCATCCCAACTTGCCCTGTTCCAACACAACCCACAATTGCTCCATCGAGACCGCCGATTACGCCGTTGCAACCCATGCCACTGCCAAAGCCTGCAGGCATCCTCCTGACACAGCTTCCACCTTCCGCGCCGTAGATTCCATTTAGAGCAGTCGCCGCTCCCACTGGAGCTCAAAGAAGTTTCCCCGCTCACCGCAGTTCCCGTCGATCCACCATCGCCTCCGCACCCCGCGATGATACCGCCACAATTTGTGCCACTGCCATCAATCACCGCAGTTTTTTTCCCACAGCCTCTGCTTCGCCCCATACTTTGTCGGCGGCCCTAGAGTCATTCCTTCTGGCAACTGTGCCCCAACCACCGCATTCGATCTTCGCAGCTCACATACCGCTCAGTCTTTTGTTGCCCTTGACCGTCCACCGGACACACTCGCCCCAACTCCACATATGCCCGTCAATATCCCTAAGCAAGTGTCTCTGCCACGCCAACTCCTTGTAATCTTTTATGACATCTGTGAGCACGATGAGGATCTGTCGCTCAATACAACCTCCACGACAGCGACGTGCTACGAGCAACTATTCTGGCAGGAAAATAAGGAAACGGATGATCAAACTAATGAAACTATCCTAGACGTTCAAATTTGGAGACAAACTCGATTTGAAGGACAGGTGGAATGTTAGAGGTCCCACGTTGTCAGTTATCTATTAGTGGTTATATTATTACGAGTCTTTAGGCATTGGGGGTTGAGTTGTATGAGTCGAGTCGTATCAGAGTTTTAATATTTTAGAATTTGACGCATCTCTTTTATATTGGGTTTAATTACGTCCATGCCATCCATTGTGGGTTTTATAAATAGACTCCAGGGCCATGCATGAGCATCAAGGAACTAATCAAGTTTTCTAGCTCTCTTTAGTTTTTCTTCTCCTCTTCATCCCCATTCTATGGTTAGGGTGAGTAAGGTCCCCTCTTCCTCCTCATTCATCCTCCTTTGGGTGAGCAAGACTCCCCTTGTATCTCCTCCTCCACCACCACCTCCAACGCAATCCCGGAATAGGCTGATAACAATATGCAACACACTCGACTATTCTAAGTGTCTTTCCTTGAACATACTCCAACTTGAGTTCTAAGCGCCTCTCCTTCAAAATACACTGACTTTTGAGGAAGCAGTTGGTTCTCATTGTAGTGGAAGAGAGAAGTACTCGTGTTTAGGGAACCTTTATAAATCCACGAGTCTTCTTTCTATAGTCTTAGTTTTCATTTAACGCGATTTTTGGCGATTGTTAACCACAACCCGTTATTGGCTAGTCGCACCCCAAAATCTTGTAACTTTTTGCGTCTTTTCGAAATACGCCTTATACATGCAATTTTAGGAAAAGTGCTCAACACAAAAGTTGTAGATCTCGTCGAGATCTATAACTTTCGTGTTGATCATTTTTCCTAAAAATGCATGTACAAGGCGTACATTGGAAATATGCCCAGATTTTGCGCCTTTCAGAAATACGCCTTGTACATGCAATTTCAGGAAAAGTGTTCAACACGAAAGTTGTAGATCAAGCCGAGATCTACAACTTTCGTGTTGAACACTTTTCCTGAAATTGTATGTACAAAGCGTATTTCGAAAATGCGCAAAAAATTAGAAGATTTTGGGGTGCGACTAGCCAATAACGGGTTGCGGTTAATAATCACCTTTTTTTACCAGCTTGAGGTTGCTTAGTTATGAGATGATTTTGTTACTCTTAAGGCGAAGCTTTGCATTAAAGCTGCACAATTTTTTAAGAGTATTATATTCACCCCATTCTAGAGAATATTCATATAAGATATTGCTTACATTTCCAACTTTCACACTGCACATACCAATATATCCAGAAAAACCTTTCAATTATAATACAGATACAAAATCTCACACATAATGATAGAAAAATCCAAGTTTTGCCCTTTGACACTAGTCAGCGGAAACCCAGAAAACTCTACGTAGTTGATTGATGTCATACTTCGGATTTCTCCAGGAGTTATGATTCAAGAGAGATAAATAATAAAATGATTAACAAACTGGAATGTATCTCATCTCATTTTTGTATAATTTGATTGATTTCAAAGTAAAAAAGGAAGTTTATAGTGATTCTAAGATAACTAACATCGGCTGGGATAAAAATCTGAAATGGTCAGCCATAAATTTTAGGGCAAAGCACAGGCTGTTAAAAACCTAGAAGGAAAAACTGTAGGCTGATTAGAGTTGAGTTTCAGAAGAAGAAAGATATCTTGCTAAACTGATCAGAAGCAGAAGAATCTAACACCTTGTCAAACAAGGCAAAACCAAAAAATTGATGACACATCGAAGGAGGAGAGGATTTGTACATCCAACCATGTGGAGGAAATTGCTTCAAAAACAAAAAGTTGTGATCCAGGAGGCTACAACATAATCAGGCCCGCCCAAATTACAAAAGGTTCATACATGGTTAGTGTAAAGAAAAGAGCACAGAAACTTGGAAAAGTTATAAACCTTTGCATATACTTCTTGTGTATGTAATTACAAGTATTAATACATATATATATATAGAGAGAAGAGAGTGAAGAGTCCCAATTTCAAGATTTGCAACTATTACAAGTAGAGGAAGAAAGCCAAAGATGGGCCCTTAAATGGGCCTTTACATGTTCTTTTCTAACACTCCCGTGCAAGCTAGAGCGTACAAGTCGTAGGCACCCATCTTGGAGAAGAACTGATAAAATATAGCACTTGACAAAGCCTTAGTGAGAAGATCGGCAACTTGGTCAGTAGCCGGACATGTTTCAGTTCCAGCTTCTTCATTTGAACATTCTCCTGAATGGAGTGACAGTCAACTTCAATGTGTTTCATTCTTTCATGGAAGACAGGATTCTTGGCTATGTGAATCGCAACTTGACTGTCACGGAGTAAGGTGTCTGGTGAGGAAAGTTTTACTCTCATATCACTCAGAAGATTCTTAAGCCATGTGAGCTCAGATACAATAGACTGAACGGTACACAGCTTCGGCCGAATATCAAGCAACTACAGCCTGTTTCTTACTGCGTCAGGTAACAAGATGACCTCCGAAGTAAGTACAAAAACCGCTAGTGAAACGCCAATCATCCAGGGAACCAGCATAATCAGCATTTGAATATGCAAGCAATGTTGGAGTAGAGGAGGAAGTTCTGTATACCAGTCCTTGACCAGGAGCATTTTACAGGTATCGCGGAATACGTTCGACGACCTGTAGATGTGACGCCCGAGGAGAATTCATAAACCGGCTGACAACCCCAACAACAAATGATATGTCAGGTCTTGTGACTGTTAGATATATCAATTTTACAACCAGACATCGATAATATTTTGGATTTAGAAGATCTTCATCAGAGGTATGGGCACGCATCTTGTGATTGACGTCCATATGAGTGTTAACCGGCTTACATCCAGAATATTCAGCATTCTGATGAAGGTCGAGACAGTACTTCCGTTGAGATAGGACAAGACCATCAGAACGTCTTGCGATCTCAAGGCTAAGGAAGTATCGAAGGTTCCCTAGATTTTCGTTTGAAAAAGAACTAAGGTGTTGTTTGACCACTTGGATTTTTTTGAATCATCTCCAGTGATTAAGATGTCATCGACATACACCAAAAGAAAAACTGTTCCTGTTTTGCTATGTCGAGTGAACGGAGAAAAATCCGTCGAGCTCCGAGTAAAGTCAACCTCCCGAACAACCCTGCTAAACTTATTAAACCAAATCCGAGGAGATTGTTTGAGACCATAAAATGACTTCTTACGGTGACAGACTTGGGACTCCCCCGTGGTCTCAAACCCGGGAGGCTGTCACATGTAGACAGTTTCTTGGAGGTTGTCATTGAGAAACACATTCTTGATATCAAGTTGATGTAAGGGTGGTGGAGACCAACCCCATCGGGTCGACGCAAAAGTGTCCGACGCCGCACCCGGCCGATCTCTTTCAGCCTGAATTGCTTTATTGCATTTTAATTTTTGCAATTTTAATTTTATTTTGCATTTTATTTATAAAAAATTTTAGTTATCAATTTTAGTTCGTTACACGCATGCGCGCGTAATCATGTTTATTGCACGCATGCGTGCGTAGTTTTGTTTGGAGTTTTATTTTATTCTCCTACTTATATATATATATATATGTATATATATATATAGGGTATGTTGTATATACGCGTTAAGTGTATATGCTTATATACGCGCCTTTTTGAACTGCGTCTTTTACGTGCATTTTTATGAAAAATGTTCAACATGAAAGTTGTAGATCTCGACGATATCTACAACTTTCATGTTGAACACTTTTTGATTTGATGCCGTTTAGGCCCCCGATTTGGCCCCCGAATAAAATCACGCGGAACATATGTGTAATGGACATTCTCTCAACAAAAATATATAGATAAATATTACAAGAAATTACCACTCTCAAGTTCTTCAATTTGATGCAAGTCTTCTTCAATTTGCATTGGTAATGAAGTTGACCTCAACCAATCTTGAATGCATACCAACCCTTCCACAATCTTTGGCGAAAGAGAACTACGAAATCGATTAAGAATACGTCCACCAGTACTGAATGCTGACTCAGATGCAACAGTAGATACCGGTATTGCTAGAATATCTCTAGCAAGCAAAGAAAGAAACTTATACTTGCCAGAGTTCACTTTCCACCAATTTAATATGTCAAACTGATCAGAATGTTCATCCAAACCACAAGCATCTTTCAAATATTTATCCAACTCATATTGTTTTGAAGAACTTTGAAGGGCTTTCTTATTCCTATCAAATACAGCTCTTAATTGTTTCATCTCATTTAATAGAGTTTTAAGAGAAATATGAGGTGTATCGACTTCCATGTTGTCATTCTTAGATAAAAATATGTTGAAGGTCCAAAATCAATTTTTTTGTAATAGTCGAATAAATCTCTCATAACATTTACTACCTTTTCCATTAACTTATCAACTTGCTCGGATTGGTAAAAAAATTTATAACAATGTCTCACGTATTCAAACTTATGCACTGATACGATAACAAGTAAAATATTAACTTTCTTTATAGTTCCCCAGTATTTGTCAAACTTCTCCCTCATTCTCAATGTCATTGATTTATGTTGAAGATTTGAAGAAGAAGCTCAAGTATCCAATGCATGCTCAAAATAAGAACTAGAGGTGACATAAGTTGAGCCGGAGAACAAATTACTTGCAATGTAAAATTTCTCTAAGAAGTAAACCAACAACTTTACTGTATTCCAATCAGAAGCTCGCGGTGGACCATTCTCTAACTCTGCAGCAAAATCTGACACCTCAGCTTCGTACCTTTCGAAAGCCTTCTGAAATTTAATTGTCACTCTCAACATTAAATAAGTAGAGTTTCATCTCGTTTGCACATCCAAACAAACTGAACCTTTACAATCTATCTTTTCTTTCTCGCAACATGTTTTAAATTGATGTGCTCTCATAGGAGAACTTCTGATATACTTCACTGCTTCTCGAATTCTAGACATCATGTCAATCTTTTCATGCAAACCATCTTTCACAATCAGATTTAAGATATGACAAGCACATCTCATGTGGAAATAAATTCCATTCAAAGACAAAAAGAACTTTTCATTTAGTTTTTTTCTCAAGTAATCACAACTGCATTTGAACTAGCATTATCCACTGTGAGTGTACATATTCTATCTAGTTCCCAATAAAAGATGTATGATTCTAACACTTTTCCAAGTGCTTTATCCTTATGACTAGAGATAATACAAAAATTAAGAATTCTATTTTGAAGTTATCAACCATCATCAATAAAATGTGTTGTAAGACATAAATAAGAAGGATTTTGTAAGGATGTCCAACAATTCGTTGTCAAACTAACGGACTTCATATTCACAAGAGTCTTTTTTAACTTTGTCTTCTCGGTGACATATAGTTTCATGCAGTCTCTTGTTAATGTTGTGCGTGATATTAGCTTAAACCTCGGTTGTAACATTCTCATTAGATACAAAAAATCATGAGTTTCAATGATTTTGAATGACAACTCATCCGTAAGGATCTATTTAGCAAGGGTTTCCCTATATATTTCTTGATCAAACTTCCAACTACTAAAAAACCCTATTGAACTAATATCACTTCCCTCTTGGCCACCTTTGTTTCCGAAAAATAGTATCTTCTGTTTTTTATCAACCTCATTATATGGATATTTACTGCAAAGTTTCAAATGTTTCTACATGTTACTTGTGTCATTGGCACTAGCGCAACCGTACTCCCTGCCACAATAATTACAAGCGGTTTTTTAATCTTTCTCGGAATCTTTTTTCACCTTAGTAAAATGACCCAAAATATTTGATTTAGCTTTATAGTCTCATTTATGATTATGCTCACACGTGCAAGCTACATTAGCATTGGCTACTTCATCAACTACACAGCAGGCACACTTGACACAACTATGAAACACTACCAAGTTCCCGATTGGATGAGATTTCAACAATATCGACCATCCGAGGCTCAAGTGCAACAAAAACTAGGCCACGAAAACGTGATATGTCGGTCCGGGGACGTGATACCTGACATGGGAAGAAATGTCGAACTGGACTACGTGAAATCAAAATAATGACACCTTTAAAATAGCTTAATCTTAATAAAAAAACACTTGTTAAAAACCATTTTGGCAGTTAGACAACCGCACTAAAGTCAAAACATAGTCACTTTATTACTATAATATTAAACTTAACTATTACCTGGGTTCCTATATCGAGTGACATCACCGACTGAAATTCTGGATGAGAATTCAGTGACGGAGGGCCGATAGCATCAGGAGGCGGTGAAACCATTAACAACATGAAGCACACATCAGAGAATAATGGAATAGTAGTAGAGGAGAGGATTGAGCTTGAACACTATGAAGATGAGGCGGAACATGAGCCATCATCATGGCAAACCAACAGCTTCCTTTTGACCGTGACATCGAGATCGTAGTCGGGGGTTGATGTTGAATCCAAGGCTCAACCAACTGGACCGAGCAACAAAAGATGTTAAGTCAGCAGCACTGCATGAGTCAAGGGACTGAAGACCGGTGATGTCGTGCAAATGTTGGAGACTATCCTTGTTAGAGTATGGAGAATGAAGTTCATCCCACATCGCCTTGCCCGTCTCATGATACATGGTCATGCAGTATGGTTCGTCATCAAGGGAGTTGGGAAGTCAAGTCTGAACACGACCATCGTCACGCAGCTAGTAATCAGAAGGTGCAGAAGGAGTATCCCTAGTGAGAATCAGTGAGATAATGCAGAAGTCCCTTGGACTAAAGTACCCGACGGACAAAATGCACTCATTCAACAAAATTTTTCTTCCTAATAAGGGAGATAGTGGTGATCCTTAACTCGTCACGCAGTTCAGGAGCAGAGACCAAGTGGGCTGAGGGGGAAGAATCAGTAGAGGAATTCATGACAACACTGCCCGACAGTTAGAAGATGCGGCTAGGAGAAAGACCGCAGACCAGAGCAGTGGCAGTAGTAGTGAGAAGAAGCCCGCAGCAGCAAGAACAGGTCGACAACGGCTTAGATCAAAAGAAGACGGCGGACAACAAGGTAAATTTGGCAGCGGCTTAAAGGAGAAACTGACGACCAACAAAGCAAGGCCGGTAACCGCTTAGAGAAGGAGAAGAAACACGGACATAGAAACCCCGCAGCGAGTAGAGAAGAAAAAGCTGACAGCGACTAATAGAGAAGGTCGCGGCGGGCTTAAGCGGTGCGAGCAGGGAAAAAACACGACGAGCTGAGGAGCAGCGAGCTGAGAAACAGGTCGTGGCGGGCTGAAGAGCAGCGAACTGGGAAAATACAACACAGTGAGCTGATGAGCAACGAGCTGAGAGACGACTGCGGCGGGCTGAGGAGCAGCGAGTTGAGACAAAGACCGCGACGGGCTGAGAAGCAGTGAGCTGAGAAAGGACCGCGGCGGGCTGAGGAGAGACCGCTGAGGAAAAGATGAGGTGGTAAAAAAGCAGAGACCGGCAAACAAAAATGTTCCGGGCCGCCGCGGGCTCGGAAGGGCAGACCGCTGCGGCTAAAAGAGACAAACCGCTGCGGGCTCGGAAGGGCAGACCGTTGCAGCTAAAGAGACAAACCGCTGGGGCTAAAAGAGGTGAACCGTCGCGTTAAGAAAACAACAGACAGGATGAGACGAACCAAGTAGACCATGACGAACACAGAGCAAGCCGCACGGTGGATCCCAACAACGAAATCTATAAAAGCGAGGAGACATGAGTCTAGAAGAGGAGGGAGCATCACAAGGAGAACTGTGCAGACAGAAAAAAGTCTAGCCGCAGAGGGATGCAGATAGAAAGCCGCACAGAGAGTTGCGGGTAGAAGATTCCTATCCGCCAAGGAGCTACGGTTAGCAAACCGCACAGAAGGCTGCGACTAGAGAATTAGAGACTGCCCGGAGAGATCGAACCTCCCTCTGATACCATGTAGAGAAAAGAGCAGAAAGACTTGGAAAAGTTGTAAACCTTTGCATATACTTCTTGTGTATGTAAATACAAGTATGAATACATATATATATATATATATATATATATATATATATATAGAGAGAGAGAGAGAGAGAGAGGAGAGTGAAGAGTCTCAATTTCAAGATGCGGGACTATTAAACGTAGAGGAAGAAGACCTAAGATGAGCCCTTAAATGGTCCTTTACATGTTCTTTTCTAACAGTTAGCTTTAGGTGCATAGAGCATATTAGACTTGATTGGAACTACACAGTAGGTTAAAATGAATAGAAGAGTTAATTAACAACTCCTAGAATTTCTCTCTCCTAGGAAGGATAGCAAGCCAAAGCAAGAAGGAAGAAAATGGAGAGCTTATATGATAAGTAGGGATTATCATGATGGCTTAGCTCATCAGGGTTGCAAAATCAAGGATGGAATTTAGCTCTAATTCTTAAAATTAGGAATATATATCTTGTTCCATGTGCTCTCTTAACCACCCATATTTTCCTCTTTCTCTAGTTTTCCCGACGTCAATGTTACCTCTTTAGGATTTGTGAGACTCACAAGAAGAAAAAGGAGAGGGATATGAGAGGAAAACACCAGGGAAATTTCCTGGCAAACTAAAGGCCCTAGAATTTGCTTGATCCAGCATACCTCGACACTTAGAATTCATAGCATTTAAGCCCTAGATAGGGGCATTAAAGTAATTAAACATTAAAAGTAAGTTGTGAAAACTAAATGTGCACAAAAAAAGATAACAGACGCCGCATTATGCGACATAGCCCGCAGGCTTAATTCGGCTAGAATAAACCCGACAAGTATCAGTCATGGCTTCACAATTGCGTGACGCCGATGCCCGCTTTCATTACACTCCCACTCTTTAATCTCTCTCCAAAAAGAGGATACAACAAGAGGAGAACTTGGACCAAGAGGAAGACATCTAGGAAGAAAAGCTGTAAAGTACAAGAGAAGGGAACATCAATATGAAGGTATTTTGAGATTAGCAAATGTCCTCGTGCATATTTAATTAATATCACACCTAGTATCGCCATTTCCATCCTTAATTTAATTTATGAGTTCCTTCCAATTCCTGAAATCAAGGAATCAATCTCCATTGAGTTAATTACTTGCTAGGGTCTTATTTACTAAATTAAATATTGATTCACGCTTGCATATCAAGTCTCTCTTCTATTTCCACATCAATATATCATGTATACCTCGCCCAAAACTCTGCATAAGACTTAAGGTCTGTTTGGGCAAACTGTTCATAACGGTAACGAGAACCGCCAATTGTCGATAGTGAAAGTAAGTCTTCGTGTGCGGACCCAAAATGGGGGGAAACGGCCTTCGGGGGTATGTCGAGCCTAGCATATTCCACAGAAACGACAAAGGTTGGGGGCCCAAATGACGAGCCGCCACATTGGCGTTCAGCAAAAACTCCACCACACTCAACATACTTTTCCAAGCAAAAGTAAAATAACTTGCACACAAATAAAATTAAAGCCACTATGAACAATAAAATAAATTTAATTTCAATAGGAAGAAAAATAACTACATATTAAATAGAGTGGTGACCATGAAAATACCAAGTCAACCTTGTCAGCATGTGAAAATTATGAAACATAAAAGTAATAGGAAATCTATTGAGATGGTAAGCCAATAACTGAGAGTATATGGACACCTAGGAAGAGGAACAAACGAATGATAAGGACGTATGTTGATGGCTCGTTGAAAAGATTCAAACAAATAATATGGAACATTCATGAAGAATATTCAAATTTGGTATCCGTTAGGTACTGCATTATATTGTATATTGCATAAAACAAAAGATTAGCTGCAGTTTTGAATGTTTACGGATTCTAGCAAATCTTCTTTGTATGGTTATTATCGACAATACATATAACTTAATACGTTATTACAAATTGCATGACAAGAGGAGGGAAATAAAATCTATATCTATTATCTAGAAAGAACATGGTCAAATTTTAGCAGCTTGAAGTACACGCACCTCAGTCTCATAGCATTCCAATCAGCTTCCTTAGAGGATGCAAGAGCTGCCATAGCCTGTATAGACAGCAGGATACTGAAAAATGTAAAGCATGAAAATGTAGAAATGCATGAAAAAAAATGCTCTACTCAGTTCAATTCATGGGCTACTTACGACTTAGGTAGCGTTTGGTTGGGCTTTTTGCCCACGGTGCGGTTGAAACGCACCGCTATTATGAGCATAAGCGTCGTTTGGCGCTGCTGTTTTAAGTATCCTCCGTTTTTAAATTTCCGCTAAATGACCTAAGCTCCATCCGCGGTTTTATATTGCATCCAGCTGCAACCCTATCGCTCCCGATCGCGTCGACTTCGCAAGCAGCGAACAAATCACCATCCATCTTCCCTGTCGGCATCATCGCAAGCCGGCGAACAACACATCGTCCCCGTCGCCGTCTTCTTCGCAAGCAGTGGCCATCGTCCCCGTCGCCGTCTTCACAGCAGCCATCGTCCCCGTCTACGCAAGCAGCAAACAAGTCGGTATGTCCCGATCCTTCTCTTCTTCAATCTCCCGACCTTCTTCGATCTACCCATCTCCTTCCATCTCCCCATCCATCTTCGATCGACCCATCTCCTTCCACATCCCGATGTTCTCCCCGTCGCCGTCTTCACAGGTAATTTTTTCTGCAACCCCGGTTTGGAATCCATCTCCCGATGATTTTTCTTCTTCCTCCCTCATCGCCGGTTTGCACTTACCCGATGTTTTTTCTTCTTCTTCGTTGAAATTAAAGGCTTTTTTGAAGAAATTTCTGCAACCTATCCGATGTTTTTGTTTTTTCAGGTACACCTAATTGCAAACTGTGGGCACACCGAATCTTCTTCTTCAGTCTTCAGGTATGTGTATTGTTGATTTACACCTAATTGCCAAAATTGTTTGTGTATTTTTTTGGGGTGTGCTGTGTGTGTGTGAGTTGTGTTTGTATGTGTGTGTTATGTTTATGGGTTGTGTTGAGTGTGTGGGTTCTGTTTTTGTGTGTGTGGAATCCCTGTTGGGGTTTCTGTGTGTTGTGTTGGTGGTTTGTGTTGAGTGAGTTTGTTATGTTGGTGTATGTGTGTGTTTGTGTTGGTGTATGTGTGTGTTGTGTTGGTGTATGTGTGTGTGTTTTGGTGTATGTGTGTGTTGTGTTGGTGTATGTGTGTGTTGTGTTGGTGTATGTGTGCGTGTTGGTGTATGTGTGTGTGTTGGTGTTGTGTGTGTGTGAGTTGTATGTATGTGTGTGAGTTGTGTGTGTATGTGTGTGTGTTATATATGTGTGTGTGTGTTGTTGTGTGTGGGTATGTGTTATATATGTATGTGTCGGGTGTTACGTTATGTAGAAGATGTTAATAATTGAAAAATATATATTATGATTGATAAAAATTTTATTTTGTGTTATATTTGAAAAAAAAAATTATTCAAAACTCTGTTTTGTATCCAAACAACTTTTTGAAAACTCCGTTTTGTAAACTCTGTTTCACCCAAACAGTTTTTTAACAAAACTCTGTTTTCCAGAATCAGCACTTTTTCTATCAGCAACAGTTCATCAGCAGCTTTCCATCAGCAACAGCCCAACCAAACAGAGACTTAGAATGTTGTACAACCTCGTATTCGCAGAGCGAGATCCCCAAAGAGGGAGTAAGACTTGCTACACATTTTTAAGCTTTTTGCGGGTTTTGCACTTCTGGGGGCCAATTTATTCTTGATCTGCATAATATACTAGTAGGGGGAGGAAAAATTGGCCTACCTTGCTAGTGCTTGGTGTACCCTTCAGGGGGCGGGTGCGGCGGGAAGCCGGCACCCGCCCCGGCCCCTTGAGGGTCTCGCCCGGCTTGAGGGTTCTCCCCCGGCTTGAGGGTTCTCCCGCGGCTGGAGGGTTCTCCCCGGCTGGAGGGTTCTCCCCCGGCTGGAGGGTTCTCGCCCGGCTGGAGGGTTCTCGCCCGGCTGGAGGGTTCTCGCCCGGCTGGAGGGTTCTCGCCCGACTGGAGGGTTCTCGCCCGGCTGGAGGGTTCTCGCCCGGCTTGAGGGTTCTCGCCCGGCTGGAGGATCTCGCCCGGCTTGAGGGTTCTCGCCCGGCTGGAAGGTTCTCGCCCGGCTGGAGGGTCTCGCCCGGCTGGAGGGTCTCGCCCGGTTGGAGGGTTCTCGCCCGGCTGGAGGGTTCTCGCCCGGCTGGAGGGTTCTCGCCCGGCTTGAGGGTTCTCCCCCGCCTTGAGGGTTCTCGCCCGGCTGGAGGGTTCTCGCCCATATGGAGGGTTCTCGCCCGGATGGAGGGTTCTCGACCGGCTGGAGGGTTTCGGCCAGCTGGAGGGTTCTCGCCCGGCTGGAGGGTTCTCCTCCGGCTTGAGGGTTCTCGCCCGGTTTGACGGTTCTCGCCTGCTTGAGGGTCTGGCCCGGCTGGAGGGTTCTCGCCCGGCTTGAGGGTTCTCGCCCGGCTGGAGGATTCTCGCCCGGCTTGAGCAGCTCGCCTGGCTTGAGCAGCTCGCCCAGCTTGAGGGTCTGCTATCTTGCCCCTGGTGGGTTGCGAATAGCTGTTCAGAACAGCGGAGTTTGGCTGTTGGCAGACCAGCCCCGGGGTATTTCAGTAATTTCAGAGCGGCAGGATTGCGCTATTGGCAGGCCATCCCCAAAAATCTATAAATAGACCCTTGTGGTGCCTTGGAGAGGGATCAGTTTTTCACCACTCTTCATCCTCTTTCTTCATCCTCCAAGGCACCTAGCTCGGCATTGGCTAGGGAGGGGGAGATCTCAAAGGTCTTCCGGGTGTGAGGTGAGACCTCCACGCTAGAGCCAAGGGTCATTCCCCAAATTCAAATCTCTCACCAAGGGACGGCTTGAGAGAAGTAGGTGTGAGCTGCACCCTAGGTCCGAACTCTAGGTGAAGCCGAATCTCGGTTCCAACATTTTGATGCGGTGAGCGTGAACCGCGGCTCATACAGAAGTTCCCAAGCAGATTCCATGACAGGAGATAATGGAGCTGGTGATGACCCCAACCAGCTCCCCAACCCAACACCCTTTGTGGGAGGTAAGAGTTCATGGTGTCCATCCAAGACATCATGGAGATGCTGCGAAGCATTGGTCCTCAGAATGACTGCTCAACTCCCACCCTCAGGATCCAGCTTCCAGATGTCTCGGCGAGACAGCCCCCAGGGGTCTCGGCGAGCCAGCTCCCATGGGTCTAGGCGAGATGACCCCTGAAGGGGTAGAGGGAAGTGCACCAGGAAGACGGTCCGGGAAGGAAAGGATGGGAGAGGGGGTCGAGCGAGACCTTACCGGTTGGGAGTTATTCCCCAGCCCGGCGAGTGCTAGCCTCCTAGGCGAGCGAGTCGCGCGAGTGGAGCATGCGAGACCACCAAGTAGGGGGTCACCCTCCAGCGAGCTGATTGTCTCAACTCCCGTTCCCGAGGGGTTCAGAGAACCTGACATGACTTACTATACCAGAAAGGATGACCCCGTCCACCACCTGCAGTGGTTCGAAGATGCGGTCTCTATCAGGCCGATGACGGATACATTCAAGTGTCGCCTCTTCGCGATCATGTTGAAAAACAAGGCAAGGGATTGGTTCCATCAACTCCCAGCGAGATTGATCTACGGGTTCGAAGACTTGAGCCGGAGTTTTCAGCTTCGCTTCTCCACTTCAAAAAAAAGAGGAAGAAGAGTCATGAGTCCATCTTCCTGATAAGCCAGAGGGTGGAGGAGACGTTGGCCCAATATGTGGACAGGTTCCAAGAAAAGATCCTGGACATCCAGGAGATGCCGGGGTATGCCCTCCAGATGGCGTTTACGGTGGGGTTGCGTGAAGGGTTCTTCAAGATGAGTCTGACCCAAAAGGTCCCCCTATCCTTCGAAGAGCTTATGGAAAGGGCGGCAGAGGAGATAGCGACTGAGGCGGCCAACCCGACGTTCGTCAAGAAGTTGGCAAGGCTAACAGAGGCAAAGTCGAAGGAGCAAGGTGGCTCGAGGCATCAGGAGGGAAGAAGAAGAGAAGAGCAGAGAGCTCAGGGGTTCCAGGGACCTCGGGAAGGTCAGAAGCCAGGTTGGAGACAGTATGAAGGGCTCGTTCAGGGTCCAGGAAGAGATCTCGTCCAGGGTGGGGGGAACTTCCATGGGGGCAAGGGAGGTTCAACTTCCAGAGACAAGCCCCTAGGCAGCTCCTACTTCCACCTCAGCAAGCCATGGAGATAGGAAGAAGGGGAAGGGGTAACGGGAGAAATCACCCAGCCCGTCAAAAAAGGGAAGGAAGAGTGTTGTCGTACTGTGACTTCCACCAGATAGAGGGTCACGCCACAACTACCTGCCCTGAATTCCTGGAAGTGAGAGAGGCGAGAGCCCCAACCCAGCAGCAGCCGCCGGTGCGGCTGGAAGAAGTTCTACCCAGAGAGGGGGGAGATGACGTATGTGAGGACAGGGTCGACGTAGGAACCCGAGGAGGTATAGGAGTGATCCACGGTGGAGTGGGGATTGAGGCCACTCGGAAGGCAAGACTCCATGTCATGTACCGTCGGAGCGTCGCTTCGACATCCCAGACCCCACCCCCAGAGGAGAGGATCACCTTCTCAATGAAGGACATGCCGGATCATGAGGATCCGTTCTGCGATGCGCTGGTCATCAAGACAGTCATCGAAGGCTACACCGTCTCCCTGATCTTGGTTGACAACGGGAGCTCCGTCAACGTCGTTTTCAAGAAGGTGTTTGATGGGATGAAGGTGGAATGTGCCTCGGCGGAGAGAAGGTTCCAAACCCGAGAGTATCTCCTCATCCCGACTCCCACTAGGTGGATGGGTCGAATGTGCCTCGGTGGCGAGAGGGAACCAACCCCCGAGAGAATCTCCTCACCCAGGCTTCCACTAGCTGGATGAGTCGAATGTGCCTCGGCAGAGAGAAGGTTTCAACCCCGAGAGAATCTCCTCATCCAGGCTCTCACTAGCTAGATGGGACGAATGTGCCTCGGTAGTAAGCTCTTGTCCCGAGAGGATCTCCTCAGTCAGACTTTCACTAGCTGGATGAGTCGAATGTGCCTCGGTGGCGAGAGGGAACCAATCCCCGAGAGGATCTCCTCACCCAGGCTCCCACTAGCTGGATGAGTCGAATGTGCCTCGGCGGAGAGAAGGCTCAAACCCCGAGAGGATCTCCTCATCCAGGCTCCCACTAGTTGGATGAGTCGAATGTGCCTCAGCGGAGAGAAGGTTCCAACACCGAGAGGATCTCCTCATCCAGGCTCCCACTAGCTGGATGGGTCGAATGTGCCTTGGTGGCGAGAGGGAACAAACCCCCGAGAGGATCTCCTAACGCAGGCTACCACTAGCTGGATGAGTCGAATGTGCCTCGACGGAGAGAAGGTTCCAACCTCGAGAGGATCTCCTCATCCAGGCTCCCACTAGCTGGATGAGTCGAATGTGCCTCGGTAGTAAGCTCTTGTCCCGAGAGCATCTCCTCAGCCAGGCTCCCACTAACTGGATGAGTCGAATGTGCCTCGGTGGCGAGAGGGAACCAACCCCTGAGAGGATCTTCTCACCCAGGCTCCCAATAGCTGGATGAGTCGAATGTGACTCGGCGGAGAGAAGGTTCCAACCCCGAGAGAATCTCATCATCCAGACTCCCATTAGCTGGATGGGTCGAATGTGCCTCGGTAGTAAGCTCTTGTCCCGAGAGGATCTCCTCATCCAGGCTCTCACTAGCTGGATGAGTCAAATGTGCCTCGGTGGCGAGAAGGTTCCAACACCGAGAGGATCTCCTCATTCAGGCTCCCACTAGCTGGATGAGTCGAATGTGCCTCGGTAGTAAGCTCTTGTCCCGAGAGGATCTCCTCATCCAGGCTCCCACTAGCTGGATGGGTCGAATGTGCCTCGGTGGCGAGAAGGTTCCAACCACGAGAGGATCACCTCATCCAGGCTCTCACTAGCTGGATGAGTCGAATGTGCCTCGGTACCAAGCTCTTGTCCCGAGAGGATCTCTTCATCCAGGCTCCCACTAGCTGGATGGGTCGAATGTGCCTCGGTGGCGAGAAGGTTCTAACCCCGAGAGGATCTCCTCACCAAGACTCCCACTAGCTGGATGAGTCGAATGTGTCTCGGCGGAGAGAAGGTTCCAACCCCGAGAGGATCTCCTCATCCAGGCTCCCACTAGCTAGATGGGTAGAATGTGCCTCGGTGGCGAGAAGGTTCCAACCCCGAGAGAATCTCCTCACCCATGCTCCCACTAGCTGGATGAGTCGAATGTGCCTCGGCGGAGAGAAGGTTCCAACCCCGAGAGGATCTCCTCATTCAGGCTCCCACTAGCTGGATGGGTCGAATGTACCTCGGTAGTAAGCTCTTGTCCCGAGAGGATCTCCTCGGTCAGGCTCCCACTAGCCAGATGAGTCGAATGTGCCTCGTTAGCGAGAAGGAACCAACCACCGAGAGGATCTCCTCACTCAGGCTCCCACCAGCTGGATGAGTCGAGCGTGCCTCGACGGAGAGAAGCTTCCAACCCGGAGAGGATCTCCTCATACAGGCTCCCACTAGCTGGATGGGTCGAATGTGCCTCAGTGGAGAGTAAGTTCCACCCCCGGAGGGGATCTCGCCACTCAGGCTCCCGCTAGTTGGCATGGCAGGTTGACCTCTCAGAGAGGCCAGGTATTTTCGGCTCCAAGAGTGCTACGCTCAGCGAATACGTTGGGTTGGATGTTTCTTTCCGAGCGTGGAACTCGCTTGAAAAGAGCAGAGATTGTGTACAACCCCGTATTCGCGGAGCGGGGTCCCCAAAGAGGGCGTAAGACTTGCTACATATTTTTAAGCTTTTTTGGGGGTTTTGCACTCCTGGGGCCAATTTATTCTTGATCTGCATAATATACTAGTAGGGAGAGGAAAAATTGGCCTAGCTTGTTAGTGCTGGTCTGCCCGGCTTGAGGGTCTGCTATCTTGCCCCTGGTGGGCTGCAAATAACTGTTTAGAACAGCGGAATTTGGCTGTTGGCAGACCAGCCCCAAGATATTTCAGTAATTTCAGAGCGGCAGGATTGCGTTATTTGCAGGTCATCCCCAAAAATCTATAAATAGATCTTTGGGGTGCCTTGGAGAGAGATCAGTTTTTCATCACTCTTCATCCTCTTCCTTCATCTTCCAAGGCACCTAGCTCGGCATTGGCTAGGGAGGGAGAGATCTCAAAGGTCTTCTTGGTATGAGGTGGGACCTCCACGCTAGAGCCAAGGGTCATTTCTCAAATTCAAGTCTCTCACCAAGGGACGGCTTGAGAGAAGTAGGTGTGAGCTGCACCCTAGGTCTGAACTCTAGGTGGAGCCGAATCTCAGTTCCAACAAATGTAAATATGGACAACCACATCATGTATTGAAATTCAATAGGAAGTTCATGTAGAATGCCAAGCTTGGTGCATACGATTTGTATGCTCCAACTTGCGGGGGAGTGTTGAAGGAAATATGTAAAGGCTCATTAGTAAAGGCCCATTTAGTCTCTTAGCTAGGAAGTCTAGTCCCAGATCTTGAATGAGACATTCTCTCCTCTTCCTCCTATATATTTGTACTCATACATGTATTCTATGAAGTTTTCACATATGAAATATATTGGGAAGTTCTCCATCCTATAATTTTCTACAGTTTCATTGCCTTCACTTTCTAATTAGTAGGGCCTCATTGCATAGACAGGGTTGGGAAAAGATGTAATGTAGATTTGGAAGAAAAAAAGAACACATTTGATCTCCCCTCCCTCGCCACTGTTCCTCTTCCCCTTGGCCTTCTTCCCCCTCCCCTTCTTCTTAACTTCTCTCTACTAGCACCTCCCCTTATACCAATTAGTCGTCCTCCCCTCCTTCGTCCCTATCGCTACACTTAGCTATCTCATTCATTTCCACTCGTCTAGAAGAGACAAGAAATATCTTATTTTACTTCAACAATTTACAATCAATGGTGAACTTCTCGGGAGGATTTGAACCCAGATGATGTTGTGACAATCTGTCAAAGAAAAACGAACAAATTGATCTCGTAGGATTCCCTAGAAATTATTCAATTTCTTCATGTGTTTTCTGGTTTGTTTCACTGGTTTTCCTACTGGTAAAACCTATTATTAACTACTTTTTCAGGAATTCCTGCTGATTAACTGAATGAATTCAGTCACATTTTTTGTGCCCTTTTGAAGGTGGGATTTCAATAATATAAATTCAACCTTATCTAATTTCAACCAAATAAAATTTTGAACTGCTTGTAAAATGAGATCCAATCACTTCCGGACACTTACCAAAAAAAAAACAGCTCTTAATACATACATGTGTTATATATACATGCTCTTAATACATACATGCTCTTAATACATACAAAATGAAAAAGCTTTCATTTTCTCTCTTTTCAAAAGAGAAAAAGTATCTTGGTATTTTCATCTTCAAATGTCTAATACACACAATTTACGTATTATGATCCCATTTGTATAAGTAATGATCATTTAAATGTTCCTTTTACCTGAAGTACCACATTTTAATTTCAACTTCAATTATCAGTACTTCTATTTCACTTTGTAAATAAAATCCTTATATGCACATATTTATTTAATTCCACTCTTGTATTTTATTAAAGATAAAGTGTTTCACTGCTTAATCCGTGATGACGAGTTGCATGGCTCTAATAGCACTCTTTCATGCACTGCAACCATGTAAAATACATGAGTTGAATGGAAAGGAAATATGGCCGACGAGGCAACGACATGTGATGCATAAGAACTCTGAACGAATAACATGATTGTTAAGCATGTCTTCCTAGACCTAATCATCTATTTACTTTGTAATTTATGGAGATGGTCAAATGAGTTATGAGTACTACTGCCACAATTATAACTCAGAATATACTATAAATTTTGATAAACTTCTCTAGTAATGTGGATACCATCTATGTGTATTGTGTATACAACGGAAGTGCAAAAACAAAAACCAAAGACTTTAAAAAGTATTATACATATCACCATCACCATCATAAAGTAGTCATATTTTGACTACATTGGGTCAGCTTTATGGGCATTCATTCTTCATATATTCCAATTGATGCTTGAGGAGTTGAATCTCCTATAAAGGGCAGCCCAGTGCACAAGACATCCTTGCGAATGGTCCGGGAAAGGGTCACACCACAAGGGTGAAATGTAGGCAAACCTTGTTGAGATATATTGAATAGATGTGAGAGGTGCTTAACGGGTTAGGTTTAGGATCCGGATGACATCTAATAACCTGTCGTCGGGGATTTAGGGTTACGCCTATAAATACCCCTGTTGGGGGCAACGTGGAGGTTCGTTCCAAACTTTGACGGCCACACGGGATGCTTCGAGCGCACTAACAAACCTTATCTTGCATTTGTGCAAGAGGCTACTTCCAGGACTCAAACCCGTGACCTCAAAGTCACATGGCAACACCTCAATTTGCGCTGCCTCTTTTTCTTATTATAATTCTTCTACTATCTTATTTTCTATCCCTCATTGAACATGCAAAATTGATTATTTTCTACTACCTTATCTTAAATAGAAGCCAATCTCTTCCATCATGTAAATAGATGCCACTCTCTTCAAAATTGCTTATTTTCTACTACCTTATTGTTTCATCTTCCTAGGTTTTTCATGCATCCATCTTCACATTGATTTCTATTCAGTCCAACTTGGTTATCCAACACTTAGATCGATGCAAGACATCAAGAAAAACTGCATCGGAATACTCTGCAACCAACCATAATAAGCACCACATCCCAATGATTCCACAACGAAAAATTGTTGTAAGAGATGTTAGCAAGACTCTGATAGATAGGGAACCAGAGATTAACTGCAAAAGGGAAAGATCTTTCTCATTCGCACAAAATGCAAATGGTCGATGGAGCGACAACAAGACTATCGGGACGAATTTTGAAAGGGAAAAAACGGAATGGAAACCTGAAACCCTAGATCTAGCAAGGAAGAACAGAGGTGAAAGATTGAGGCGAATTGAACCTCCTGGACACGAGTGGAATCGAGCTGTCGGTCCTCAACGCGATCGGTGAGCTTGTCAAGTGCTTTGCTCTGCTGCTGGAGATCCTTTGAGTCCACCACCATCTCCACTCCTTCGTCCCCGCACTCCATCTCTCCGTCTCGCGGCCTCCTCACTCGCCCCAATCGTCTCCGCTCTATTTGCACAGAACCAGGTGACTTCCTCGAGTTTAATTATATAATAAAAGAGATGAACTCGGTAAGGGTATAACTATAAAAGGGCCGTCACATTATGAAGTTTTATTTGAAGGCCAAATAAATAAATAATACACCCTCAACTAATGGTGGAGGTGGTTGCCTGCCGGTGGCGGCTGGACGTGGCTGCCGGTGACGGTAGTGGTCACCGGATGTGTTTTACATCGATCGTCAAAAGACTGAAAATGGACGGAATTTGATGGAGTTGGCGGTGGTGGAAGTTGTAGGCTGAAAAACTCCCCCGATGCGCCCAAGATGAATTTTAATGGGATGTTTTTGAGTTTTGGTGGAAGAGTGTTAAGGAAGTGATTCCTTGGCAAGAAAGGGGGATGGAGGGGGGAACAGGGATGGATGGGAGGGGGGACCAAGGCTTCACTCCCCGGTTCGGCTTCAACGTCGGAAATGACCAAAAATTCAATATCGAAAATGAGAGTCTTCACCCTTTATTTATAGACTCTAAGGGAACAACATAAGGCTATGATTGATCGATCGTCCCAACTAAAAAATAAATAAAAATACAATTTGAAACGAAAAATGAAAAGAGCAAAGAATGTTACGATCGTCAATCCGCATCAAATGAATGGTTCGATCATCGTGCAACTCGATCATGATTCCCATCACACGACCCATGCATAACCTGACTTGGACCAGGGAAGACCAGAGTCGGGCAACCGGGCTCATGTCAACTTTGCATCTCTAAATTGTAGATTATAATATAATTAGTATTTATGACAAAATGATAAATCTAATAAAACAGAAGTCGTGTTTCCTAATATGCCCTTATGTAAAGTGAGGGGACTAAGGGTTTGTTTGGGGGGACTTATTTTCACCGGTCAAGGGGTTACGATTGCATGAACCAGACCGTACTTAAGATCAGGTTCATGCGGTTGTAACCGCTTCACCGGTGAAAATAAGCCCCCCAAACAGAGCCTAAATTTTCATTTGGTAGAGCGATTGCGGTTGTAAAAGGAGCCGTTGTAAATGAAGCTGTTGAAAACTGGTTGCTAAAAAATGGAGATCTGTTTGGATAGTTTGTGTTTGCAGAGCTGTTCTAAACAGAGAATCGTTTGGCAAAACTGCGATGACGTTTCATAAATATTTTTTAGGCGCCATTTGGTTCGGCGGTGGCAGATCGATTCGGCGGGTCGAAACGGAGAGTTCGAACCGGTGGGGGAGGTGACCGCTCCAAATGGAGCTTTTTGGGGCGTTTTTTAAGGCGGGCTGGTGGAAACGGAGTAAACGCCGCCAGAGGTTCATTTGTTTACCCTCCTTCCGGCGGCATTTGCCCAAAACGGAGGAAAAACGCCCAAACAAATAGAGCATTATTATACAATATTTTTTATTATTTAATTTTTTAATTTATATATATATATATATTTACTTATTTATTTATTTTTTTATTCTATTATATAAATTTTTTATATATTTTTCTAATATATATCTATATCTATACTATTCTATAAATAAAAAGTGTCCTTTGGTGCAACATTCTTATTCTCCATATTACCCTTTTCCATCCTCTCTTAATTTCAAAATATTTGGTTTTAAAGTAATTTGCTCTTTCCCTCCAACTTTTCCCGCTCAAATTTCTGCCCTGCACCTATCAAATCTGCCGGCTCCTCCTTTCAGTCATGTCTGCAGGACTGGAGTCCATCCCTACCTCTTTGCAGCACAGCTTTCACATGGGAAGGAAGATGAAGGAGTAGGTTTCCCTCTCCAATCTCACTGGTAGCTTCGACCCCGTGGAAATTTCTCCAGCTCGGCAACGAAGATGGCTCGACATCCTCCAAGCTGCTCCTCCTCGACCACTCCCATCTACAATCTCACTAGAAGCATCTCTTCATCCTCGACAGATCCTCGCCTCCTCCAAGTCCTCCTCCAAGCTGCTCCTCTCCCTCTCCCTCTCAGGTGCTTTGCCGATCACCAGCTTGCTGTTTGGTCGCGGCGACTCCACGACGCCATCGCCGATAAAGGTAACACCTTCATTTCCTCTCCTCTCTCGCTTCGGTGGCATAAAGGTAACTCCTTCATTTCCTCCTCTAGGACATCGCAGCAAAGCCAAACCCTTCCTATTTGGACTCCATTCGTGTGTGCCATACTTCCTCAAGACATGCCTCGCCGTTGAAGCTCTTTAGAGGATCCTGCTTGGCTTCAAAGAAATCAATCTCGCTATCCTGCACGCTGCTTTCTTTGCTCTCTATCAAGGATCCTGCATGTGTATCCGTTCTGGTAAGTTTCACTGTGTATGTCTCCTTTAGTTATGTCTTCTTCCTAACTCAGCGGCCTTCTAAAGATGGTGTTTTACACTTTGATTTTGAACATTTGGAGACCATGTCGCAGGTGAAAGAATTTTAGCCGTAACATGTTTTGGTTAGCTGCGATTACCAGTGGCCTGATAGCTCTTAATGCAATATTTTTTTTCTCATTTTTTGGTCAAGAATAAGAAAGCATAAAGTGTAAGATATTTGATTTTTAATTTTCGGAATGGTGTTGCCACATGTGAAATCATAGCAAATTATCTACAATATTTTCAAGATAGTTTCATAATATACACAGTTAAGCAACCTACATTACTTGCATTGTTTCCAAATATATGATGTCATATTTAGGCTCTGTCTCTGATCTCTGTCAAGAAATCTGATCATTTGCAGGATTAGTCCCGAGGATTAGTTGATCATTTGATGGGTTCTTGAAATGTGGAGATTTAGTCAAAATTAAAAGTTAGGGACTGGATGCATAAGGGATTGATGTCTGGAATTTTGACATGACAGACTTCAATGCTTCTTTCGATTTAATTTTAATGTGGTATTTTATCATGGCTGATTTCAACTCTAATAGGAATGGATATATTGGATGTGGAATTCTTTGCAGGTAGATTGCTTCGATCAAATTGCATGGCCAATGCTCTAGATTAAAAGCAACAATGAATAAATCCTTGGGATTATTTGCAGGAAAGTATTTTTGATGGATAAATTTCATTGGACATTAATTATGAGTTCGGTTTTAGGTTCTTTTAGGGATGGTGGATTTCCCATCGCGTAAATAGTGATTGTGTATTTTAGCATTTCGCTTCATCTTCACTAACAGTAAAATGTCGATATCTCGGGCAACATTAATAAAGACAAAAAGAGCAAAACTTGGCAAGAGGCCGGATACAAATTGAATGGTCTAGGATATCTCTTCGCACCATCGCAAGCACCAGTTATTCCCATATTTGTTGATGTCCTATGCGCGTGTCTTAAAATTATTTTTATTTTATAAAATATTCATATTTCAAAATGATCTAACAATAAGAGATGCCTCCACGACCGATGTTGCCGCCCAGGACCGATATTGCCGCCCACGCCCGATGTTTCCCCACGATCGTTGTCACCCCATGATTTATGTCGCCCCGATGAAAAATGTCGCCCCCACGACAAATGCCGCTTCACGACAAATGTCGCCCTATGACAAATTTCACCCCCTCGCTAAATGCCGCCCTCACGCTAAATGTCTTCCCCACGTCAAATGTCACCTCCTACGACAAATGTCGCCCCCACGATAAATGTCGCCCCCACGACAAATGCCCCCAGGGCCGGAGGCCCGTGCCTGTCACTTGTTATTCTATAAAGGAAAAACATGATTTGATGCAACATTCTTAATACCCATTTTACCCCTCATTTTTTAATTTAATGATTATTATTTCTTTTGTTCATTTCAAAAAAATTCAAAATTAAATACCCACATATGTAATTTACTCAATCCCGCCAAAATAATTGATCTCCCGTCACCTTCGACCAACGTCGCCGCCCACAATAAATGTCGCCGCCCAGGACCATTATAGCAGCCCACAAAAAAATGTCGCCGTTCACGACCAATGTCTCACCCACGATCAATGTTCCACCCATGACCAATGTGCCGCCACGACAACTGTCGCCGCCCACGACAAATGTCGCACCACCGGCGAATGTCGCACCCCGGAGAATGTCGCACCCCGCCGAATGTCGCACCCCGCCGAATGTCGCACCACGCCGAATGTCGCACCACGCCGAATGTCGCACTCCGCCGATTGTCGCACCCCCGCCGAATGTCCCCAGCGCCGAAGACCCGTACCTGTCACTTGTATATATATATATCACAAATTACACACCGCCACTTTTACATGCGGTTTGAACATATGGTAGAAAAACAAACGTAAAATACGAGTGACATTTCTTTTACGGAAAACGCACCGGTGCAAAAAAATCTCTTCCAAATGAAAGCCTAACTCTAGCGTTGGAGATAGCGGTAAAGTAACCTCAAAATTCTACAGCCTTGCTATTTCCCTCCCAGCACGCAAGGCCTATAAAACCAAGCACCCTTCCCTGGCTCCCTTCCGAATTTTAGACAGAGGGAGTGCCGGCAAACGCGTGTCCAGGTTTTCAAAGAGTTCTCTCTTCAATTCTACACATTAGCATCGATTGATTCCATAATGTTCTATCTAAATCTGTTTTCATGGATCAGATCATGATTTCTGGAACTCCGGCGCTTCGATCCGTGGCACCGTCTCTCCACTGCTATTTTTAGTCAGAAGGATCGGATTAAGATCACTTGCCTGCTCGATATCTGCAGGTGAGAATTACTTGGATTAAGGTTAAATTGTCAAAGCTTCTCAAATATGGCCGCTGATTGCTCTGCTGTCCGGTGTTCCCGGCTAAGATCTCACATCTTACCTCGATGTTCAGTGATTGAGATTCCCAATACACATTTAACTTGTGTGCGTGATGGAGGGTTTGCGCAAGCGCATGAAGACGACGGTGAGGATCCAAATCCTGTGCCAACATATCAATATCTTACGACGATCTCCTCTGTTTTTTTTGAACTTACACATCATAAGCATCGTTCACAGGAAGGAAGCGAGATGGAAACTGCTGCAGGAGTCAAAGTTGGAGTGGAAGAAGAAGTGATGGCCACGGCGGGTTCGGAGGAGATTGTCCCCGCCTGCTCTGAAGAGATGGATTCCGACATTCAGCGCATATTGGAAAGATCGAGCGCTTCACCCAGCAGGTAAATTGCTTTAAACTAACACTGGATCTCTTCTGATCTGCAAAATCACCATCAGTTTTATCTCCCTTTTGTAAACTAGGTATCGGAGATGCTCGAATCTGGGAAGCAAATGTTCAAGGATCTCAGCTCTGAGTTTGAAGAACGATTGATCTTGTAGTGATTCATAATCTTGTCTAAGAAGAATTACTCTGCTTTAATTTGCTTTCTGACATGTTCGATGATCTGCGCAAGGATTCATAGGAGCAGATGGAGAAGTGGCAGGATGAGATCAAAGAGCTGCGCATGATTGACTCTACCAACGAATCTTCCCGTGAGCTCCTGCACAACGCGCAGATCCATTTACTGCAGAATGTTCGTGAGAATTAACCGAGAGCCATTGAGGTAAATGCCACAATCATTAAACCCTAGCAGTTTTTCTTCAGAAGCTTCGAGAATCTGCATTTGTTTTCCCCCATGAAAATATTTGAATTGCTTGAACTCATCTACTGTACCGTATTCTATATACACTTAATTTGACACCATGAATGATGGATGTCGTCTTCTCTCTGATTTGGCGAATAATGCTTGCTTTTCTTAAAGCCATTACTGGCGCTGCTCTTGTGATTGATCGTTTGATAGATATTTTTATTCGCAGCTCATATTCCAAATCACTCTTAATTTTGTACTATTTATTTTTACACATTCCATTAGATTTTCTTTTGAAGTTTTTGCGTAGTTTGCAAGCCATTTGAGCCAGCTGGTCATCTCTCACAAATGGTTGAGAAATGATAATTTAATGCTTGAAAAATGCAAATGCTAGTAACAATGACTGGACATGGAAGTGATTAGTAACATTTAGGCTCCGTTTGGCATAGTGGCGGCGGTCGTAAATGCATGGATTAAAACGTCATTTGTTAAGGATCACCTAACAAACATCATCCGTTTGAACATAAAGTGGATAAAGTTTCTTAGGTGGACATTAACAAATGACAATTTAACCCCGTGTTCATGACCGTCACCATCATGCCAGCCTTAGTGATACCATGAATTAATGAGAGAGTGTTTTAGTGTGGTTCATTCTAGATAATGTGATTCGAACCATGGAGCATTGAATAAGATAAGAAAATGTGGTGGTGATGTAATGTATGTTTGATGACATGCTAATTGGAGCAGACTATCTTGCCAGGGCGCTATGAGCGATTTCAGAGAAGCTGATGCAATCCCTCCAAAGTAAAGGGTCATGTGATAGGAATCCTGCATTGGGATCTCGTTCGTGGCCGCAAGAGATGGAAATCGAGAAGTAGGTTGGAGTTGCTCTTCTTAGATCAGTGGGAACCTATGGCGGATGCTTGGATGGGGAGTAATCTGGCGAGAGAGGGTGGATCAGGCGGATTACTGGGAGAGCCGTGCGACGGGTGACTTGCGGCTTCCTTAGGGTATGGTGGGAATTAAAGGGGGGGGGGGGGAGAAATGAGAGAGATTTACAATAATGAATGAGAGAGATTTTAGGAAGGATACAAGTTAGAAGCTTGAGATGAAAAAAAAACGCAAGATGAAATAAAATAACAACAGATATCCTGCAACGGGCAAGATGATGGTGCCCTCCCCTAGTCCACGCGTGTCATCCCACGGCGGCGGCGGTAGGTGATGCCCCAGTGCGTGTCCATAACTTAATGACACTCTATTTTAGCACAAAGTAGTACCAGTACGCTCTAACTAGAGTTTGTGCTCATGCGAAACCTACAAGACCGCTATTTCTACGATACACTTAGTTAGTAGGATGGATTCATCTCCGATGGATTACAATGTTGAAACCAAAATTATATGTGAGAGCCCTGACCAGAAAATGGGCCAGTCACAACAAAATACAGCTAAAAAAATTATGTGGATGACTGCATGCTAACCTATAAGTGTCAGTTTGGTTCGCAGGAATTGAAATTGAAGAATGGAACATATGACTATGAAACCTTACCTTGATGAGAATCCTTGCTTCCTGAGTAACTATGGGCAGATGTGTAAAACTTGCCTTTACACCACAGGCTTAATGAGTAATCTTAGGCTGTTTATTCCAAGTCATTGCGATTTTTAATGACTTGGCGGACAACCATGTTGATTTGTCACCTTCCAAGTGTTTAGATGCAATAAATTAGGTGATGTTGATCGTGATATGCAATCACTGAGTCATTTGATTTGGATATTTTACTGTTTTTATCAACTTTGTAGTGACGGTTTGGTGGCTTTTGAAACATTTCTGCAATACATTAGGGACCTTTGAACATATTGTGGTATTTCAATCTCTGCTCTTTTAATTAGAAAAATATTTTAAAATAGTTTCTCAGTTTCAAATAAATATTTACTCAGTCTCTCTCAATTCATTGTATCAAGTATATCGCCAAAAGGGAAAAATAATCAGAACAGTCACTTCATAACAAAACACAGCCATTTTTTAATGATAACACAATAAACTAGTTCAGTTCCACAGAAGTTCTATATAACACCGAATTAGAACCCACTCCTATAATTGTCAGAGAAGGGCCTAAGACTTCATATTAAGTGCATAAGATTATATGAATTTCTCCATGTAAGATCATACTCCTCACACCCGTCATTTGTAGGACCTTTGATTTTTAACACAATACTTATTTTTTAAAGCGGTTGATGTGGCAATGGGCCATTGAGCCAGCATGCTTTATATATTAATCTACCAAAGTTTTAGGGTGGATTTACTTAGGTTATTAACATGGACCAACAAACCTACACGCAAGGGGGCCTGCTGGTTTTTAAGGTGAGTGCTTAGGTCTAACATGGTTGGATATAACATAGTCTATGCTTCTGAGCTTAACAGAAAAGAGATTTCTAAGTAGGCATTGGAGAATGCTTATGACATGCGACATGAATGATTGAAAACTCCATCCAAACAAAGAAATATCACCATCACATCCTCATTGAGAGATACATATAGGGACAGGGCACACTTAATAGACATTTAAAATTTTTTGGTTCAATCTGCTGCAAACCTTCCACCTAATAATACACGCACAGTTTCCAAGGCTTCAGCGAGGCTTACAAGAAATATGTGGAGATCTAGGCGTCATGTTGGGCGCTCTTCACAACTGTTATGGCGCACGAACCATTATTCACCACAAAGTTACTGACACTGCCCATGAAAACCCTGCAGAAGGCACAGAAGTAAATTTCAGTATAGTGCGGCAGTACATGAAAACTGTTGACATAAGTTTTATTGAAAATACATTCGACAATCTTCTCAATAGAACAAGGAATGGAAAACAAGAAAAGGACAATGGCAGTAGTTACAAGAGGAATCCACCTGCAACAACGTCAAGATGATCCAGATTCTTCTATACCGAAAACATTACTGAGATGTGCTCCTGGGGTGGAGCAACAAAATATGCATTAATTTGCTCCTGTTATCTTCAAAATATTGAAGAAAGCAGAAGATCTAGTATGGGGTTCCCACGCTAAGGACCACCAACAATGTCTACTCCTGAGGTAGTTCATGCTATATCAAAGGGATTTCATGAGGATATGTAGGCAGAGGATTGGAGATTCAAAAATCCAAGGGTCTGTTTGGGACAGCGTTTTTACTCCGGCGTGTTCCAGTAAAAATGTCAACATCATTTTATACATGTTTGGCACGACAGCGGCTGCGATCGCAGTCGAGATGATAGAATGAAGAAGATGGACGAGATTGCAGAGGTGAGATCAGACATTCACAAACCACACAGTTCACGACAACTACACTCACGATTCCCACAACTGCACTAAGCATGTGCCGAATGAAAAACAAAATTAGTTTGAGTTGATATGAGGTGCCCTGGATCGTCTCCAAGCAAAGTTTTAGCCCGCTGCTCTTAGCTAGATAAAAGATTCTTCTTTTTAGCGATATCGATCACCCGTAATCTGAGTCAGTCTACCTACATCTCTATATATGCTTGGGAGAGTTTGTCATCCTAGCAGCCCTATATCTACCACGGTAGTCGATCATTCTCAAGATCTTTTTGCATTCTCCTTACTCCTGCGTCGGCGCTTACATTCCCACTATATTCCATGATAAAGCATAGTACTGGCCCTTTTAGCTACCATTTCCTAATAAGAGAAACTTCATTAGAGCCATCATTTAGAATATCAGAGTATTTTACAAGTAATTGACATCAACTTATCGTCATAGAGTATTTGACGAGGAGCACTCGACATTGAGTACAGGCATCCGGCACTCATATCCGAGTGCCCGTCACAACTTTAAGATACTACTCTAGCGGTATTTTGGTATAAATAAAATATCTTGAATCTATAAGGGATTTGATTCTAGATTTCAAATTCCAAGCCCCTCGCATTTTACTTCAGTCCTTTTGCGCTTTCTCTCCGATATCTATGGTTGTGGGTTTTGTATAAAAGCTCTAAAATTCTCCACCTAACTAGCGGCCATATTGGTGAGTAAGATCCTATTTCGGTGGCTCCACGATTCTATCCATATGGACTAAATGGATGCTTTTCATTTCATGGTCAAGATCTCTATTCTTAGGGGATCCAACAGGTAAAGTAATATAATTATTTTATATTTTTCATACAACAACAACACTCAAGCCTTTATCCCGCTATAGTGGGGTCGGCTATATGGATCCTTTGTCGCCATTGTGCTCCATCTTTTGTCATAATCTCACTAATGCCTAAGTACATCATGTCTTTCCTTACAGTTTCATTCAAAGTCTTTATTGGTCTACCCCTCACTCGTTTAACATGCCTACTGACTAGACTCTCACAACGCTCAACAGGTGCCTCTAATGGTCTCCTTTGTACGTGTCCAAACCATCTTAGGCGAGCTTCTCACATCTTCTCTGCAATTGGTGCTACTCCTGTCTCATCCCTGATACTTTCATTCCTAATTTTATCCAATCTCGTGTCCACACATCCACCTAAACATTCTCATCTCCGCAACTCCCATTTTTTGCTCATGTACGCAATGCACTGCCCAACACGCAGAACAATAGAGCATCGTGGGTCTAATTTCAGTATAATAAAACTTGCCCTTAAGTTTTAGTGGTACTTTACGATCACATAAGATCCCTGACACGCCTCTCCACTTCAACCAACCCGCCTGGATTCCGTGTCACATCTTTATCAATACCTCTGTCTTTTCGAACTATCGATCCAAAATATTTAAAACACTCACTATGGGAAATATCTTGATCACCCAACTTAATAATGAAGTCATCATGATGCGGAGCATAGACGAGCACTTGCAGTGGACGACGAGTTTTGGGCCCGATCGGGGTCAATTGACGACTTTCCATATATGACGTGCCCAGATCGACGACCGGAGTCCGCGGATGTGTCCGGATTCGCGCTGTGAATCCATTTCATATATTAGTTTATTACATTTGCATTTATTTTGATGTATTTGAGTGGCCTTACCTCCGACCAATCATAGTCGTCGATGGTGGGATGCCCTAGCCTCCTCTTTATTATAAATAGATCATGTATGAGCTGAAAAGAGACATTGCAGAATTTTGGAGACAGTTTTCCCGGATTCCAGCGATCACACCTCGGTGCCGACGCCGTAGAGCCCTAGATGACGATTCCTAGGTTGGCTTTCTTCCCCCTATCCTTCCCCTAACCCTTGCCATCAATTCCTCCCCCAATTCTCATCTATACCCGCTGCAACCCCTATTTCCGGAACCCTAACAGCCGTTGTTGCAGCGCTGCTGCAGCCGCAGCGCCGATGCTGCCGCATCTACAGTACCGCCGACCCCTCCTCTCCCATTGGCCATTTCCAACCGCCGATCTTCTTTTTTGGGCTGTCCAAACAGCCCGCCGGCTTCTCCCCCCTTGCCTTCCCAAACCGCCCCTCCCCTACGTGGATCCACCGCCCAAACAATCATAAAATTTAAGATCGGTTCAGATCTAAAGTTTTAACACCCCGATCCGTTATTTCCACCATCCGTTCATCATCCCTTCACCCGATCCGATCCCAAAATATCAGATCTACCCTCCCCCGCCCGGATATCTCTCACAGTGGTCGGATCTGCTGAGGACAGCCACCGCTATCATCGTTGCGCCTCCAGTTCCATCTTCGATCGCCGATCTACGCATCCGGATCCAAAGTCTTCAGTGCCTCGGTCAGCTCGCTACTTTGATGAGTCTCTCGTTGTATTGGAACAATTGATTTGATATTATTATTGGTTGATTGTCGTGCTTTGCTTAGATCTGGGCTTGTAGAAATTTGTTGCGATACATTTATAATTTGCATGTGAGATTTATTTGTCGCGCGCTTAGCCTTGGCCCTCGGAGCGGAGGAAAGTCATTAAATAATTACTGAATTGAATGTTTGTTTATTTCCTTTAATTAACTGCGTAAGTTGAAATTGTTATTGCTCAAATTATTTTGTCGCCGTCACCGACAGTTTGCATTGCATTTAGAGTTCGATTAGAGGGTCACGTCCACACACCTTCACTAGAAGTCTAGGTTTGTCCACCCCGTAGTCTACCCTACATCACATTTGTCCTTGTACTACTAAATTTAAGCTCCATATACTCCGTCTTTGCCCTGCTCAACCTAAAACCCTTCTTTTCTAAAGTATTTCGCCAAGATTCAAGTTTTGCGTTTACACCCTCGCGCGTCTCTTCAACCAAAACGATATCATCCGCAAATAATAAACACCAAGGTATTGCTTGTGGGATATGTCTGGTGAGCTCATGTAAGATTTTTATATTTTTCATATATACAAAAAATGTATGCTCTCGGATAACTAAGAATTAATATTGATCATGAAATGGATAGTATCCTTTTGTTCCAAATGGAGAGGATCTCCATCCATTTCGTTGGGTGGGGCCAGTTGGAGATGTAGATAAAACAACGTTCTTAAGTGTAGCTCCCTCCACGCTGTTAGAATCGGACAATGACCAATGGTTTCAAATGAAAGTTATTTAAATGGAATTTTTTTCAAAAACTCAATGACGAAAAATGCTAAAAAAATCGAGCCTAAGGCTCTGTTCGACACGGTGGTGACAGTCATGAGCATGAGGGTTAAATTGTCATTTGTTAACGCTCAACTAAGGAACTTCATCCACTTTTATGTTCAAACGGATGATGTGTGATGACCTTGATCTCTCCCGACATACACTTAAGGATGAACTTGTCCGCCACTGCGACACAAGCCAAGCGGGCAATGCATTCCTTCCTTCAGCTCCTTCACTTCATGCCCACGACCCACTCCATAGCCATCTGCACCGACGAGGAAATCTTTGTTTCAGCATCCAATGATGCCCTCGCTTGGATCGTCAAGAAACTTAACTAAAAGACCTCAACTCCTCCACGAGCTTGCGACCAGCACCGCCCACCGTTGTACGACACCCCTACCCCTCTTCCACCACCGCTCATCTACGGGCCCGCTGTTGACTACATAGGGTTACAACACCCCATTGGGGATATTCACACAACTCTGGTTCCAACACATGGATTTTGAGAGGAAACACGAACCACTCTCTCTCTCTCTCTCTCTCTTCCTCTTTTGGTCTTTAGGTTTATTGGACCTAGCGAGAGCATTACGGCAAAGGAAGGAAGAAAGCTTGTGAAACCCTAACTATGAAAGGTTCTAGCATGACAATTAACAACCACTTATTTTCTTTCATTTATCACACCTTAAAGGATGGCATAAGTATTTACAATATCCACACATTCTTCTTGAAGAAAACCAAGATCTCCACGACGCATGGTTTCAAAGAAATGTCCAAGAGTCAAAAACTTCATTATTATATTCGCACGAGATTATCTTTCACATAAATCATTCTCAAAATTCATTTTTAGAACATCTTTCATGAGAAATCATTTACAGAAACCCCAATCTATCATAAGAATCTCAATTAATATTTCAAACCTTAAAAACCTAGGTTTAGGTCATACATCCTACCGATCATGCAAATCTTCTGCATATTATTCTCAAACCATCCAATTTCCTCAGAACGGTTTATCCTTAAAAAGACTTAGAGAAAGCTTTCACAAGGCTTTGTTCCATACTTTCTCCCAACAACTTCAACTCTCAATGGTCCGTTTGGTGTGGTTTTTGTCTGTCGCGAGCAAGGTTGTCAGGATCGAGATCGTAGATGAGATCATTTTGAGGTAGGATCGGATCAGATAGTAAGTTCAGATCAATGATCGCTTTACAAAATCAGGATCAATTTACAACAACTGGATCGTAGGATCGTAAGATCCTATGATCCGGATCACGATCCTAACAACCTTGGTCGCGAGCCATTTGACATGACAATGATCACGTCAGTTACAAGAGAAAAATGACATTATGAACCTAAATGAGAATGGGTTTCCGGGAACGAGGGTGGACATTTACGACGGCCAAAACTGTGCCAACTGGACCCCAGGTGATGGGATTCGGCCTTGCCAAACTATGAATGGACGTTACCTGAAGTTCTCTATCATATCTCATGTAACAACCAATGAAGAAAACTTCGCATCTTGAGACCAAATCCACCTCTAAAAGCAGTGACACATGGAGCCCAAGGGATTCTAGGGTAACACAGTTCTTTTTCTTCTTTATACTCTTCTAGTTATTCTTAATCAAAGTTTTAATTAACAGTCTAAAAGCTAATACCCGTGTAAACCCTAACAAGTCCTTCACAAATCCTTCCAGTGTCAAAGAATAGTCCTAAAATTGCAGCATCTTGCTTCATGCTCCATAAGTTGTTATATCGTGCTAATAATTTAGGGAATGGCTCTTGTAGGCATAATATTGAGTCGATTTCGAGCGAGCTACTTCAGCTCGAACACAAATTTTTTGAGTCGGGCTCGACTCGAAATCAAAATCGATTTGAAGCTGAGCCGATTAGGCTTGAAATCGAGAATTTTTTTAAACAATCAATTTAACAAAACTTAAAGGTTTTGTAATTTATAACCATGTTTCCATATTTTAAAAAACATGTGTATTAAACATCAATATAAATGATGTAAAGATCAGATGGTTGCTATAATTTGAAGCCAACAAATTTCGAGATAAACCAACCCCGGCTCAGAATTCAGATTTGAGCCATTTTGATTTGAATCAAGCTCGCTGAATAATTTTCAGTCAATTTCGAGCAAAAGACAAAACTTGAGCAACTTTCGAGTTTTGATTTTTATGCTCGGCCCTAAACCTGTGTGATCGGGCGCGTTCAAAAGTAGAGCTTCTAACCACAAATCCATGCATTATTAACAAGAGAACACACAATCACCTCTTGAGTTTGCTGAGCCCTCGATTACCGATTACGAGACAGGTCAGAGGAATCGTATCGATGGCTTCACATATCTTCTCGCGAGCATCTCCCCAGTAAATCTTCATAACAATTACAACCTGCAGGATTGACAATACACATTCAGAACTACTGATAACCGATTTTACAGAAGAAGAAAAAAAAAACCAAGTCCACAACACCTCTTTCTGCCTGGCAAGTGTGTTGAGAGTGTCTAGGGCCTCCATATCAGTCTTAATTCCATACTTCTTCGCAATGGTGGGATCCGACATATCAGACAAAGGAATTAAGGCTGCAACAACAACAAAAATTTGTACATTATCAAATATATTTAGGAAACATTAAGGTCAAATAATCATTCATTTTATATTTAAATTTGTTTTTATATGGACAAAAATTACTAAATATTTTAGTCATTTTCTCCGTGAATCATAAAAGTTTAAGAATTTTGCCATTAAATGCATTCCCAATGCTCAAATATTTAGGCTGTGTTTGGCGCGACTTATCGTGACTTATTTGCTCCTGTGAGGTTGGACAAAAATGTCATTGTCATACCAAAATCTTATGTCTCAAACTATTTTCTTTTTTATAACATTTGTGATACTAAGCATAATTTCTATGACAATGACGTTTTTGTCTAACCTCACAGGAGCAAATAAATTGCGATAAGCCGCGCCAAACACAACATTAATATGTTATTAAACTAATGAATTATTATACTACAATAGTGAATACTAGCCGTCATGCATCGTAGCGCGTGCCGATCAACATCAAATCGAATGAGGCCGAAGGTATTGCTGTTATTGCATGTTGGGCACGAGAGGACATTGTGCTAGACAGCTAGCTACAACGCTGCTAGTATGGATCGGGCATATAGTATGCGTCATATAGTATTCTTAGTATTTGTCATATAGTATGGATCCGGCCGATCCCTCATAATATGCATTGTCAACAAGTGACGTTATAAGAAGTTAACCAACACAACAAACATCTAAGAATAATAAAGTAACTACAACGGAAACTAACTAAAGCCAAAACCAGAGAGCATGTCTATATATTAAGGCTTCATTTGTTTTACCGGTGGCGGGTCGATCCGGCGGGTGGAAATGGAGAGTTCGAACCGGAGGGGGGAGGTGGCTGCTCCAAACGAAGCTTTTGGGGCGTTTCTCAAGGCGGGCGGGTGGAAACGGAGCAAACGCTGCCGGAGGTTGATTTGTTTACCCTCCTTCCAGCGGCGTTTGCCCAAAACGGAGTTGCGAAACGCCCAAACAAATAGAGCCCAAGCTTAACTACATTAGCATTTTAATTAAGATTTATTATCAATTACTCAAATATTTTCTAGGAGTTTGCATAATTAAGCAGGTGGATATATTGTGCATAGATGCAAACAGTTTGAATACAAACACAACAGCAAGCAAACGGTACAAAACATACAATACATATTTTTTTTATACGGCTTTTTGGCACTTTGCATCATTAAAATACGGGTTTTTGATACTTTGGATCGTGAATTTTTAAAATTGACACTTTGCATCCTCAATCTTTAAAATTGGCATTTTGCATTCACTCAATTATTAATTTCCAGCACTTTGCACCCCCAGGCCCCCATGACGAAAATTGAAGGTTTTTTAGGTCTCTAAGGATTTGGAGGGCAAAGTGTCAAAAACTTATAATTTGAGGTGCAAATTACCACAAATACAAAAAAAACATTAATTATCACAAATTATATAAAAATACAAAAAAAATTAAATACATAATAAAATACTCAGCTCCACAGGCGGGCGGCCCCGCATTCCCACGTGTAATTATCGCACCCGAACGCTTTCTCTCTCTAGAGACCCTAAAAAAAAATCAATTTCTATCCAAACCGTAGATCTAGACTCCCCTTCTCTCAGATCGCCGGCGCTTCTCTCAGATCGCAGATCTGATCGACGAAGGAAAGTGAAGAAAATCATGATCTAATTAAAGACGAAAGAGATGTTATAGTTTTACGTACGGGATCCGGTGGCCTCCCACAGCTGCACCTCGCCGCTTTCGTACACCTCCTTCTGGACGTTGACGAGGATGAGGTGGTCGCCGTTCCTCACCAAGTTCTCCGCCGCCCACCGGAGCGCCTCCTTGCTGCACGAAGAGAAGTCCATCGCCACCCCGATCTTTCGATCTCCCGCCATCTTCTTACCTGCCTCCGATTTCCGGCGAAAATGATAGGCACGAGAAGAGGGATGAGAGGGCTCGGGGAAATCGGCGTTAAGAAAGGGGCGAATAATAATAGGAGGTTAGAGGTATTCGAGGAGGAAAAAAAAAGAAGAAACAGGGTGGCCCACACAACTGAGATTATATTCTAGATGTCGAATATTTATTATTAATTACCATTTAGTACAGTTTTAGCCTCATCGAAAAATCTATAAAAAAAGTAAATTTATTTTAGTAATGCAATCGAGGGAACTTTATAATAAATCACTTGCTGTCCTACAATGAAAGGGCGTCATAGGCCTATATTTTCATTTGATGTGAAATTGAGGCTTCTCATTTTACCCTTCATTTTTTTATGGTAATTGTTAACCACGACATGTTATTTTGCTAATCGCACCTCAAAATCTTCTAATTTTTCGCATCTTTTCGAAATACGCCTTGTACATGCAATATCAGGAAAAATGTTCAACACGAAAGTTGTAAATATCGACGAGATCTACAACTTTCGTGTCGATCACTTTTCCCAAAAATGCATGTACAAGGCGAACTTTAGAAATATGCCTAAGTTTTGCGCCTTTTCGAAATACGTCTTGTACATGCAATTTCAGGAAAGGTGTTCAACACGAAAGTTGTAGATCTCGTCGATATCTACAACTTTCGTGTTGAACACGTTTCCTGAAATTGCATGCACAAGACGTATTTCGAGAAGACGCGAAAAATTAAGAGATTTTCGAGTGCGACTAGCCAATTACGGGTTGCGGTTAACAATCACTTTTGTTTCATTTTTTCCCTAAGAAGAAAAAAAAGTGTGACAGGAGAGTAACTGACTTCTAAAAGAAAAATATACAATACTAAATTGAAACTCACATCAGTAATATATAAAAGGCTCATAAATTATATAAAAAAAATTAGACAATATTATAAAGTTCAATTATGAACTCAATTGAGCTCAACAAGTAGTACAATTTAGAATGTGTGACATATTAAGGAAGTTTAGCATGACAGTGCAAGGTAAAGCGGACAACACCTCATATATTATGGCTTGGGTCAAATAGGAATGAATTTTAGGAGTGAAATTTATTTGGGAGTATAGTATTACTTTGAGGTTAATAACCTATAAACAACATGATTTATGCCAATACACATTAATCAGAGTCTGTTCTCTGCATACGACATTGTGCATGCAATGTACACTCATTAGTTATTTGATTAAGATTGATATTTTCCTAATAGTTGATTAGTGCACGTCAACATTGTGCATGCAATGTTTGGTGCAGTTTTTTTTTTTTTTGCTCCAGTGACTCTGGACAAAAACACCTCCGTCATAGAATGCATGTTTGACAAGACAATGTTTAGGACTATTATCAAGAAAGGATAACTAATTTTGAACAAAAAAAGTGGATGCAAATACTTTGGTGAGGTCGAGCGTTCACGAACAAATGTTCATAAGCACCACGTTCATGACCGCCACCACTCTGCCAAACAAAGCCTTGGTCAAAAAATTACTAGCAAGGTTCAACGACGTGACAGCAAGATCACCATTTACTTGAATGCTCGAGTTAGTGCAAATGCTCTAGTATCTTGTTTTTTAGGGTTAACATAAACACATAATGATCATGTATTACCCTATCGCATTCATCAGAGCGGTCACTATTCGTCGGGGCCACCAGTGCACGCAATTAGAAGCCGTCATGATTATTTTTAATTACAAGAGAAATAATCACAGAGACTTTCAATTGAGTGCTCGGGTGGTCCGACGAGAAGTAACCACCGGGCAAATGCCATAGGATAATATCATGCGACATCATTTAGCAACTAGTTTGATACTTTTATAAAATAAAACAGTAATTCTTCATACTCTGATCTGATCTCATTGAAACCCAAATCAAGTGATGCCAAAATTGTAATTATGCGTTATTAACACGTTCTATTGGCAATACCCTCTAAGGGTAATTATGAGTTTTGATGGGGACAAGTCCATTTATAACATTATTGGGGCATAACATTATTGGGGCACGGTTAGCCCCCTCCCCATGATCCCATTATCCAAAATGAAGATCATGGGGGAACTGCCGCGCGCGCGATCGGCATGCGCAATCGCGCGCGCGGGATCCCGTTCCCCGGACCGCCCGGGGCCGGCCCCTCTCTCCCGTTGTCGGCGGGCTGGCTCTAGCTGGCACGGTTTACGATCGGCCGATGATCCCGGAGGCCACCCTGTCAAGCAGGAGCCTTCCCTCTCACGGCGTCAGTGGGAGTTGTCGGACGTGGCCGGCCGCGCCCCGGCCCGACCCTTGGCGGGGTGTGCTCCTCCCCCCCCCGCTCGGGCATGCCGCGCCTTGCGACCGACCAGTGCCGCGCTTTGCGGCCGGAGCAGGGACCTCGCCCGGTGGCCGGGGCAGGGACCACACCCGGCAGCCGGCGCCGGATCAGTGCCCGACGGTGGTCACCAGGGCCGTGCCTGGTGTGCCATCTGGCTGCGGCCGGCCGGCCCTCTGCGACCGGCCGGTCGCACCCCCGGTCGGTGTCGTGCCGACGGCTCGCGGTCTTCGCCAGGGCCGACCCCCCTTGAGGTGGTGGCCAACCACCTCTCTTACCCTCCGAGGACGCTTTCCCTATCATCCGATCGTTCCACCACAATCGCGACCATCCGATGCGTCGATCGTTACCTGCGTAACCACCACCAGTAGTGGGAGGGCATATTTTTAGTGGGGTCTGCATTTAGTAAAATTGAATATGCAAGTAATATTCGTACCAAACTATACTCAAAATTTTGATGATGGTGTTTACAGTGCGCGAAAAGACGCAAAAATCCCGTAACCATCTCCTGGAGGCTATAAAAAAGCTCTCAGGCCTCCTCATTTCTGATCTCTCTCCTTTGATTTTCCCTCCTCAAGTCAGAGCTCTGCTGGATTCCTCCTACGAGCCATCTTCGAGCCAGCCACACGGAGGTGCCGGACATGGTCGACCGCGCACCGCCCCTCGGCAGGGCGTGCTCGGTCGCCCCCTCCCCCCCGCTCCCCACTCAGGCCGGCCGCGCCTTGAGCCCGGACTGTGCCGCGATTTGCGGCCGGTGCCCGATGCTGGAGCCCGATGCAGGCGCCGTGCCTGGCGGCTGGTGCCAGGGCCGCGATCGGGGGCCGGCGTAGGGACCCCGCCCGGGGTGGTCACCCAGGCCGTGCCAGGTGTGCCGCTTGGCTGCGGCCGACCGGTCGACCGTACCCCCGGCCTGCGGCATGCCGGCGGCCCGCCGTCTTCGCTAGGTCCGACCACCCTTGAGGTTGTGGGTGGCCACCTCTCATGCCCTCCTTGGGGCTTGGGCGCCTTCCCCGCCGTCAGATCATTCCATCACGATCACGGCCGTCCAATGTGCGGGTAGCTACCTTCGTAACCACCACCAGAAGTGTGTGTGTGTGTGTGTGGGGGGGGGGGGGGGGGCATGTTTTTAGTGACTCATGCATTTAGTAAAATTGAATATACAAGTAATATTCGTCCCGAAGTATACTCAAAATTATGATAATGGTGGTTACGATGTGCGAATAACCGCATAACCACCGTAAACACCTCCTGGAGGCTATAAAAAAGCTCCAGGCCTCCTCATTTCTTATCTTTCTTTCCCTTGTTTTCTTCATCCTCAAGCTAGAGTTTTGCCAGGTTACTGGAGGAGTTGTTGCCGTTGACAACAATCAGGCATTGGTCGGAGCTATAGGGACATGTCACTACCAACTCTCCCAAAAGCTCGGACTGTTTGAGGACGACGCTACCATTCCTTTATGGAGCTGGCTACCCTAGGCAGGATCCACGGGGCGGTCAGTTAGGCCCAGGAGACGTCATTCTGTTCGACTAGTGTGCGTCATAGCGCCTCGCGCCAATACCTTCCAACACCGAGGGCATTGCTGGACCCCAACAGTGCGAAGCCTAGGAAAACCATGATGGAAAAATTAAAGAGTCGCTACGATATTTTCATCATTAAAAAATTTAGAAAAACGACAAAACACCGAATATAACGACAATGAATGTGTTGGTTTGTGTTATTCAAAATTTACTAATCTCTATCGAAGTCAAAATGCAGGATTCCAATATTCAAATTAATTAACAAAATTAAGAACACAATAAAATATAACACAAATGAATGATATAGTAATAGTACTGCAATGCGGAAATTAATATATACCATTCTTCGAGTCCACTCGGTGTTTCATTATGGTGGATATCCTCAACACTTGTGATGTGTGATTACTTCGAAGATCCCATTAACACACAAGAGCAAGCAAACTTTGATATCTACAATAGATAGATTGTTAGCACAACACATGTATGTCTAGAACTTAAAAGTAATATGAATGGTTTTGGGTGTATGAATAAATCTGTAGTTATTTACTTCATTCAAAATAAATCCTAAATCAAGTTCAGGAAAAAGAACACTTCTGAATATGTATATCAAGACTAATGTGTGAACAAGCAATATACCTTCAGTGTAATTAATAAACACATCAAATCAAAACTCTTAAAGAATTTTGTCAATATAAAAAATTGATCTTTAACCTCATCAGCAAAAATAATCGGTGGATTTTTTTAAACCTGAAACTCTTTAGTTGTAGATCAACTAAAGACTGAAAATGGCTTGTTGCTCTTGATCTGGAAAACAGAGGGAGAACAATCAACCTCTTTTATTAACCTGCAAATGAAAACGACGCCGTCAAAATTGACGCTGAGATGAATTGATTGTGTGCTTCTTCCGGGAAACTGAAGAGGAGAAAACAGGTGATCGCTGGCGATGAAGAAGCTCCGTGCCTAAGAGAGGACGATCGCCGCTTTCACAGGTTGAGATCCGATTCCAGCGATCAAGGCTTCTAGCAGGAAAATCCATGGTTTTCTGTTCTGAAAACGAGAAGGAATGAAGGCCACAACAGTGACGTTTTCAAAAACTTAGAGAGTAGTCTCCCTTGTTCACTCCACACCGATGAAGATTTGGTCTTGGGCTTTATTAGGGAAGTCAAATGGAGTTGCCAAATACATGGGGCCAATTAATCCCCCTTACTCCCCAAATAAAAACCAAATGAAATCAAACCCTACAAGTTAACTATGGATTAATTTATTATACCAATTCATATGCCAAGGGTGAGTAGTTTGATTGAGTGGAAGTTAATTTCATTATTTGGCCCTACTCCTGCATATATAGGAGTGGGAAAACACATGCAAAGACAAAACGGACCAAATACAAAGAATCGAAACATAACAGAAATACAGACTCTCCAACACTCCTGAAGTTGGGCGTGTAATGTCGGTCATGCCCAACTTGTCCAATATCTTGTCAAAGGAGCATAGACTCAGTCCTTTGGTAAGCACATCTGCAAGTTGTTGTTTTGATGGAACAAAGAGAGTACACACCATCCCCTTTACTATGTTCTCCTTAATGAAATGTTGTCGATCTCCATGTGTTTAGTACAGACATGTTGGACTGGGTTGTGGGCAATACTCATAGCGGCTTTACTATCACAATAGATCCTGATAGGACCACAGTCTTCCACACCCAAGTCCCTCATAATCGATGGAATCCATATCCCTTCGCATATTCCAGGTGTCATTGCACGGAACTCCGCCTCAGCACTGGATCCGGCAACATGTTTCTTGTTTCTTCAGGCCACTAGATTCCCCCCAACAATGGAGTAATATCCAGATGTAGATCGCCAATCATCAATAGAACTTGCCCAGTCTGCATTTGTGTAAACTTCAACCGTTAATGTCTTGCCTGGTGTAAAGATGATGTGATCTCGGTGAGTGCATATATTGAATAAGAACACCCACAACATAAGATATGTCCGAACGGGTATGAGGGATAGATAGGTTTCCCAACCAGTCGCTAGAAACCTAGTATGTCATCAACCATTTCTCCACCATCGCTACCAAGCTTGTGATTGACTTCAATTGGGGTGTCAGCGTGTTTACACCGAATCATTTCTGTTGATTCCAACAGATCCAGAATGTACTTCCTTTGAGATATAAAGATCCCATGTCTGGATCTGGCCACATCGATGCCCAGAAAATATTTGAGAGCCCCAAGGTCCTTCACTTCTAACTCCTTTGCCAGCCTAGATTTTAAGTTCTCAATCTCCTCTGTGTCATCACCTGTTATCACTATATTGTCAATATAGACAATAAGGACAGTCACCTTGCCATGTCGGTGTTTCACGAACAAGGTATGATCCGCATTGCTCTGTTTGTACCCGAAGGACATCATTGTCCGGTGGAATCTCCCGAACCAAGCACGAGGCGAATGTTTTAAGCCGTACAAAGCCTTCTTCAATCTGCAAACTTTCCCCGTTGAACTTTTTGGAAGAACACCAGGAGGAAGGGACATGTAGACTTACTCCTCAAGATCACCGTGAATAAATACATTCTTCACATCCAACTGGCTGAGATTCCACCCTTCGCACACGTCACATGAAAGCAGTATTCGAATTGAATTCATTTTAGCAACCGGATCAAATGTCTCCCGATAGTCGATGCCCGTTGTTTGAGTGTATTCTCTAGCAACCAATCTAGTTTTGTACCGTTCAACTAGGCCTTGGCAGTTCTGCTTCACAGAGAAGACCCATTTACAACCCACAACGGTTTTCCCTTTGGGCAAGTGGACAAGATCCCAAGTATGATTCTTATCAAGGGCTGTCATTTCCTCAAACATAGCATTCTTCCATTCACTGTGCTCAAGAGCTTCCTGCCAGGAACGAGGAATAGATATGGAATACGAGGAAACAAATGCTCTATGTGAAGAAGACAAAACATAGAAGGAGGAGACATCACCAGATCAATAGGGATAGGAGAGCAAGCCTGCAATGAAGGAGACATTGGAAGAGAAGGCAAGGGAACATGAGTAGGGGCAATAGGAAAGAGAACATGAGCAGGGGAAATAAGCAAGGGAACAGAAGCACTGGGGTCGAGTTTAGTCTTCGGATGGATGTGCACAAAACACACCCACCCAAAGATACGAGGCGAGAGGGAAGTGGGGTGAACCCCGAGAGTGGCTAGAGGAGTCTGAAACCCAAGAACACGAGTAGGTAGGCGATTGATGAGGTAGACAGCGGTGAAGACAACATTACCACAATAATATTTCAGGAGGTTCATTCAGAGAAGGAGACATCTGGCAACCTCAAGTAGATTCAATTCTAGCGCTCGGCAACACCATTTTGAGCTGGAGTGTAGGCACATGAAGTCTAATGTATGATACCAAGATCACTTAGGTATTTCTCAAAACGAGAGTCAATGCACTCACGATCATTGTCACTACGCAAGATCTTAATGGTAGCACCAAACTGAGTGGTGTCCATCTTATGAAACCGTTGAAAGAGAGAAAACACGTCACTTTTATGCTTCGTCAGATAGACCCACGTACAACGAGAGTAACAATCAATAAACGAAATAAACCAGGAGCAACTAGAAATGGACGCAGTGGGAATAGGGCCCCAAACATTAGTATGAATAAGTGCGATTCGTGCGAAGGGAACAGAGGAATGCAGAGACACATGAGGAAGAGAACTACGATGATGTTTAACAAGTTCACAGACATCACAATGAAAACCAGTAAATCGAGTGGTGGACATAGTAGGAAGTAAAACTTCATAGTGGCGATGAGGGGATGTCCAAGACGACAGTGCCAGACATCAACATCAGAGAGTCGATCAGTACGATGAGCGTTTGGAGACTGGACGAGACTGGAGCAAGTGGAGGTGGAAGGGTCGAACACATATAGCCCATTGCACAATCTACCAGAGCCAATTACCGTCCTCGTCTTCAGGTCCTGAAAAACACACGAGATATGAAAGAATGTTACAGAGCAGTTTATAGAGTTAGTCAAATGACTAATAGATAGAATATTATGAGGGAATGCAGGAATATGAAGAACAGATGAAAGATTAAGAGATGAGCAAAAGATAGATCCCTTACCAACAATGGAGGAGAGAGATCCATCAGCAATACTTACTTTGTCCCTGCCAGACAAGGGAGTGTAGGACACAAAACCTATGACTGACCCAGTCATATGGTCAGTGGCGCCAGAGTCAATAATCCACTGTGAGGACAAAAGTGTGGAAGAAGAACGAGTACCAGGAGGGCCTTGGTGGGCATAGAAAGAGAATGTTGAAGTGGACTGCGCAGCCGGAGGACCATGCATCAAGTGACAGAAAGGCAGGATTCCGTCAGTAACGTCTGAATCCAGACAGGGAGAAACAGAGGTGTCCTCCATAGCATCAGACAAGCGTGCTCCCCACGACAGAGAAGATCGAGGCTGGGTTCGGCCACCACGAGGTGCAAGGCCGCCACGGATAGAAGGAAAGCCATGAATCTGGGCGGAAGTAGCATGCAGAGACATAGAAGACCTTGAAGAGAAATCGAGGTGGAGGCACACAGAACCACAAAGGGTATCAAAAAGAAGAGGCGCCCACATAGAAAGAGGGAAGGAATCATAACTTCAACAACAATGGAAAACCAAAGAGGGACACCGAGAGGGGAGATCAATAGCCCATTGCACCGATGCCCCTAGAGGACAGGGAGGACACCCTGCTGGAAGGAGAAGCTCCCCCCGAGGAGAGAGTTGGAGGCGAAGCTCGTTGGAACGGCCGAAGCTCGCTGGTGGGAGGCCGACGCCCTAGAAGAAGTCTAGGGCGAAGCTCGCTGGAGGAAGGCCGACGCACAGGAAGAAGCCGACGCGCGCTGGCGTACGGAAGCAGTCACAGAAGTAGTCGCGGAAGCAGTCGCGGCCGCGGGACGGGAAGGAGGCCGAAGCGGAACTGAAGAGTGAAACGAGCGCGAAAGTGGGTTGTACGGGATCACAAGCCTTGGGCTCTGATACCATGTCGTGTGGAAGATAAATTTCATTATTTGACCCTACTTCTGCACATATAGAAATGGGAAAACACATACAAAGACAAATTGACCAAATACAAAGAATCAAAACATAACAGAAATACAGACTCTCCCACAGGTTCGCATCCAGAATTTAAGAGACAATTTGTCACAGGTTTCGACCATTCGTGCGACTAAATTAACGCACGCTCGCAGGAGTTCAAATAGACTCAAATATTCACGTACGACTTTACTAGAATGTCCCGATGAATCGATTCCACCTAACAGAAAATTTCTAACAAAATACCCCTTCCCCTTCCCTTAGTTGGCGCCACCATCTTCGACCACTTTCAATATCTGGCGAACACCACCACCAATCACTAGCTTGGTCGGCAACCCTCCCCTCCACCCCCCTTCCCCACTCTCCTAAAAATACCCATTAACAACCCCGACAACCTCAGAATTATCGCCAGAATAACAAGATATTGGAGAACTAATTCTTATTCAATTCATAAATAATGATTAGAACTCATCATATATTAATATATTATAAAAACACTTGAAAAAAAACATTTTACAGCAAGAACTATCGACCAGAATAACCCATTCTTAAGTTCAATCCACAACAGCACTAGAAAAAAAAAAACAAATATAATTTCATCATAAATGAATTAGTTCGACCAAAACTTGATCCTAGCTCTCAGTCCTAAAGTTCAACTCAAATGCTACTTCAAAGGGCATTTGGCGAATCTCAGAATTCTGGGCATTTCATTGACTAAAGGTTAGAGAAGAAGTTAATAGCGTGATAGTTTCTTATCAGTAAAGTAATATAAAAATCTTGAATAGAAGCAAAAGATGAAAGGCACGAACTCTATCTCACCAAATCTATTGTACTTATCCTGTGATTCTGCTCCAGAGCACCGCAATGCTTTCAGTCCCCCTGTCAAAGTTAATTACATATTGTATACTCATTTAAAATAATGCCTACACTTGAATATAGCATCTGCAATGCCAAAAGATGAAATAGAAAACTTCTTTATGTACCTCATCGCCAATGTCATTCATATAAAGGTTCAACCATATCAAGGATTTTGTTCTCTTGATATACTCGGCAACAAGGAAAGCACCTTTTGGATGAATTTCATTATTTCCCAGGTCCAAAAATGTTATTTTTCCTGAAAAGCAAGTGCATATAAGGGAAAAGAACATAAAATTTATAATGAAACAGTAAGATAGAAAGGTAGAACAGAGCCAAAAGTGTAAAAGCACTAAGAAATAAAACACACACCTCTGTGTGCATATAAGCCTGACACTAGGGCCCATATGCCCTCATTACCCATGTAATTTCCATGCAAATGAAGTTCCTATAAGAAACAAATTGTAGGAAGTCTATCAAAAATAAAATTCACATTTTGCAACTTCAACTTTCAGTTCATAACTTTTTGAAGAAAAAAAAGAACTCGGCTCATAAACATGTCAAATTCACCAATGGGAGTTAGAGGGCTTACATGAAGTTCTGAAACTAAAGCAAGACCAATATCGTTTTGGGTTAAGAAAATATAGATAAACTTGTATAAATAATTCAAGAGCTCCCTAGATATAGCAATTACCATCAAATGATTGCACTTACAAGTTACAACAAAGTAAAGATGAAAAATAAATGTATCTAGGTTGATGCAATATTATGCAAGGTTAAGATTCAACATATACAACAAAAAAACATGAGCTCCTCAGAATTTTATGACCAAATGAACGTGTTTGGAAGCTATTAAGATAGTAGAGACTGAATGATAATTAGAAAGAATAATAACGGTAGAAGAAGAGGAATACCAACACAAAGAGTTTATGCTATTCAACTACTATACAAGTGCGCAGGACCATATGTGAAATTTTGGCGATAAAAGATGTTATCACGACTAATCAATATTATAAATGAATCACAAAAACACAAGCATAATTGCTATACCGAGTGTTATCTTGAGAAAATAAATACCCTTAAGATCTGTTTCCTTCAATGCATTTACGCAAGCTGCTACACCAAGTGCACCGCCATAATTGCCACTGCAAAATCACGAAAAACATGATCATCAAATTACAAGCACAAAAAATCCATGCAATGTAAACAAAGATAAATTATTTATTATAGCCAAAAACTGAACATATGAGATTCACTAAGGATTTCTTTGGCTATTTGGTTAGTGAAGGGAAGTGAGAAATGACATCTTCTCCAAGAAATGGCCTGAACAACGTTAAGCGACTTGACTTCGTCTCACATGCTTTGAAGTCATACTTGTAAAAATCACTAGATGTTGGCTCCGTTTGGTACGGTGGTGGCGGTCGTGAACATGGGGGATAAACTGTCATTCGTTAACACACACCTAAGGAACTTCATCCACTTTTATGTTTAAACAGATGAAGTCGGTTAGGTGGTCGTTAACGAATGACGGTTTAACCCATGCGTTTACGACCACCACCGTTGTGCCAAACAAAACCGTTATATTCGTGTTCCTAAACAATAATGATGTGATCTAAACCTAGGGCTGTAGTTTTAAAAATATAAAAGAGATCTTTTATAAAATAATTGTATCGCGAGAGCGCTTCGTGGGCTAATTTTAACGAACTAAACGGTCAAGGCGTCGCTCGCGAACGTAGGACTACCGCACGTGCGTAGAAACGCTACGAGTCACAATTCCACAAGCACGAAATATTATGGTGGCATTCACGTGTTGGAGAATAACGATAATTAGGAAATGCGATTAATCAGGCAAGCTCTAATTAATTAACTTTTCATTTAAATATTAAAACACAAAATAAATACTGTGGAAGAGCAATAAGGTAGGGAGGTATATCAAGAGTAGGGTGTAGTAGTGGCTGTGCATCCATTTCCAAGAAGGAATGACTGTGGAGCAAAGGGAGATGCTGAAGGGCTGGCCCGGTGCTGGAGGTTTTCTGGGAGCTTGGGAATGGAGAAATACGGTGCTGGAAGGAAGTAGGAGGCTGACTGGAATGCACTGTCAGGCACGGAGGAGGAAGAAGCTTGTTGGAGCTTGCTAGAACAACCGGAAGAGGCTGCCGCTGGATGCTAGAGCAAAGAGAGAGGCCGACGGGAAGGGGAAAAATCCTGAAGTCTGGCTTGACGACTGGCGGCCGGTGCAGAAGGGGTCGTCGGAGCGCAGGAGAGGCTCAGGCGGGCTCGACGGTGGCTGGAGAGGCTTCTGGAAGGTGGCTTCGTCATCAGAGGAGAACCAGGAGGGAAAACGAGAGGTGGAGTGGCGTCGGGCAGTAGTCGACGGAGCCGTGGAGGGAGGAAGAGGCGGCGTCGGAGTTCGTCGAGCAGGAGCTGGGTACGGGAACTGGAGCTAGGTCGACGCTGGGAGGAAACCGAATGAAACCAAAATTCGGTTCATTCAATTCATTTCCCAGCTGGTTTGAACAGTGGCTAAGGGTTGGTTTTATAAGGAAAAGATTAGGGTCAGATGAGTTTGGCTATTGGTAGATTTTAAGACAATATAGAGATATCAATAGAAGAAGATGTGGAGGGGAAATTCGAAAGCGGAGCTGGCTGCGGCGTAGGAAAATTATAATAAAATAGTTAATTAAATTTAGCTTGCCCTAAATTAATCTACTTCCTAAATACCGGACTTATGTATTTAGGATCTCGTTAGCCGGTCACACCAACGAGCCAAATAAAAATTGCGCGAAAGCGTGCGGGAAACAAAATTACATCAAAAGCGCTAATATGTGCGCGATACAACTTGACGCTACACCATAATCCAAAAATACGCAAAAACGTGCGCTACAATAATAAGAGACACGTGAGATAAAACAATAATAATAACGACGCGACGCGAGTTGCATCAAATAATTAGTGACATTTACACATCACATACCCTTATGCATACACATAAATCTTGCAGTCTATGAAATTACATAATATAATACATATTAATACAATATATACAAGTTTTATCCACTGAGTCTTCCAAGTATAAACTCTATTATATAGATCAGCATATTATATATATTATTGTAAAGTATTTTTGCATGGTTGAAGGGTACATCAATTTTAAGTTTCTACATTAATTTAGTTATGTCAATATTTTAATGTGGTCATACATGCACACATACATATAAAATCAAATAAAAGAAATAGATATTTCAATGACAACCAAATAATAAGAAATAGGAAGTTCTTTCTATCCCTGACAAGTGGAAAAGAAAAATCTTTTAAGGCAGCTTTCTCATTAGTAGGAAGTTTCACTTCTCACATTTAAAAGCAACCAAAGTAGCTCTAAAAATAAAACCACCATAAAGAAGAAAGAATCACCAACTTGAGATGGATCAATCTACTAGAGTTGTTTTCATGAAGGGCTGAAGCCAGACTAGTAAATCCCTATTAACATTTGCATGAAATCAAATTTATTTTGTAAATATTCATTTACTTGCAACTTCAAATTCCAAATATGAGAAGTCAGAGTTGATACAGTAAATTCAGTTGTATTCTTCTTTAGCAACTCTGCAATAGCCTTTGCCCCTGCATAATCATATAGAAAGCATATATCCTAACTCGGAGCTACAAGATCCAAACATGAACCAATTATCACAAGAATTTAAACTCAACTCAAATGAACTTGAATTTAAAAGAAGTATCATGCGGAACAAAATCAAGGGCCACTCTAATAGCATTTTGACTCAACAACGCTGAGAAATACAAGATCCAGACATGAACCACTATCGCAAGAGTTCAATTTCTAAACTGAAAGGTACTGCAACAGCCGCAAGAGCTTAGCAGCTAGCGATTCTATCTTCAAAGCCTTCCTGGCTTTCACAGAACAGCCCTTAACCAAAATCCTCTTCACTGTTGGAGGACTCTCATGAATAGGCCCTGGAGATAACCCTCTCTTCAATGCACCAACTCTAGGGGTAGCTGAAGGAGGAAGCCTCAAACTTTGACGAGGCATTGGATTTTGGGGCATCCATATCAAATCACTATTCATAGAGGAACTGACTTTCTTAGCATAATCCTCCTGGCTTTCACAGAGCTGCCCTTAACCATAATCCTCTTCACTGTTGGAGGACTCTCACGAATAGGCCCTGGAGATAACCCACTCTTCAATGCACTGCCTCTAGGGTAGCTGAAGGAGGAAGCCTCAAACTTTGAGGAGGCATTGGATTTTGGGGCTTCCATACCAAATTACTATTCATAGAGAAACTGACTTTCTTAGCCTTTTTTGCACTTTTCCCAGCTCCACACCCCCATCAAGATCTTCAGAGTACTCCGAGGCCTTCTGTTTGCCGGTGCTCTTTGAATGCTTCCTCTTTTTTGACAATTTAGCAGTGATCCCAGATTCAGATGCCAATTTCTCAATGTGTTTCGGAATAATTGATTTTAAAGTGTCATCAAAACTAATCATATCATTGCATATACATGAGAAAGATTTACCATTTTCATTGTTGATAACAGCTCTGGGATCGCTTACAGCTTCTTCTGCACCATTATCTTCAACAGGTGAATCTGCCAACTTCTTTTTCTTCCTCTTTGTCATCTTTATAAAGTCTATTGCATTGTTTTCAGTGGAAGAACCCAAACACTTCCGTTTCTTCTTCTTGGTCTTACTAATAACCTCAGTCACATCAAAGTGTATTTCATCCTTCTCCAACATCCTCTTCTTCTTCTTCTTCTGATCATTACCAGTTTCTACAATAAAATCATGGCAGCTGTCAGTAGTAATGGCATTACCATCTTCCATATCATGTGCACTTTCTCGCACTAAGACCCCATTATTCAGGTTCTCTAAGGAGATATCCAGACCTAATTTTTCAAGCTCTTTATATAATTTGAGGTATCTACGATGCAAACCAAATAAAACTCTCCTGTTTGTCTGCTGTGTCTCATCAGCTGCAGCAGAGTCAAAGAATTTCTTCGAAAATCCCATTGCTAATGCAATCTTACCAAATTTCTCAACGTCGCTACCAGCATCAGCACCCTTTAAGAGATCTGAACCGTTCGCTGCCAACCTATCAAAGATGTTAACCTTCATCTTCTTAACCAAAATCTTATCCGTTGTCATCTGCATGACTGAAATGAAAGGCTCAGCATCAAATCTAGTGTTTCTTTGGCGAGGGGGAGAAAATCTGATATCTCGTCGAGGAAAATTTCAGAGATATGGTAGTTTACGCCGGCGGCGAGAATTTGTCGACGGAAAGCAGCGATCCCTTCAAAAGTATGCCGATGATTCGATCCGTGAGATCGAGATTCCAAGAGTTGTTCTTAATGAGGATGAAAACGTGGCGGAGAAACTTGCGGATGAGTAAGTAGAACTTGTTAAGGCGGAAGAAGTCGATGCCGGACCACTCACGGCGGATCGTGATGAGAAAAGCTTCGAGATAGTTACCGGCGAGCGGAGGAGGAAGAGATGAAAGGATAAAGGCCAGGCGGTTTATGAGCTCAAGCTGGGCTGGGGCCTTGTCGGAGTGCCACACGCAGAAGAAGAGGCCCTTCCAGATCTTTATGAGCTCGGGTCTAGCATGCCGGCGGCGGAGGGATCATCGTTCTGGTTAGAAAGCCAGGAGCAAAGAAGACGGAAGGCGCTATTACGGGAGGACTGTTTGCAGGAGGCGAGCTGCTTCGCTATGCCGCCGCCGGAGATTTCAAACAGATCCATCGGCGAGCTGCTTCGCTATGGCTGGCTCCGCAGGAAGAAAAGTTTGGGCTTCGAATAAAATATCGAAACCCTAGAGGTCCTGAAATTTGCCGCTGGCGATCCAGGATGACCGAAAGTAGAATCGAAATTCGAAAATGAACTGGTTTTAAGGTTAAACCGTGGTAAAACTGGACGGATCCGTTACAGTTTGTTTGGTTCAGGGTCTTGTTGAACAGTAACTGTAATCGTTGATACAACGGTTCTAAAAATTACGCTGGAATCAGAATCAGAACTGGAACCGGTCAACCCAATTAAATTTTTTGTTCTAATTTGAAGAACCGTTACCAATTTACCATCACTGTTCGATTCACAGTTTTAGTAGAACCGGAAGCGGAACAGCTCTATCTAAAACTAACCTTCTTTGGTGCGATTGTAGTTTGAGTTCAAACAACACAAATTTCACCAATAATAATAAATATTGATATTATAGATATATTAAAAAATAATAACAATTTTATGAAAATAATAATAAACAGTTCGGTTCTGCTTCGGTCCGGTTCGAATCAAGTCTAAAATTATAAAACCGCTTGAGATTTGTTTGTTACGGTTGCGGTTGCGGTTTCGGTCCGGATAATAAAATGAAAGAACCACATCCGGACCAATGTTATTCACGGTTCCAAAATTCAAACCGAAACCTGAATAATTTGTGAACGGTTTGATCATGTTCTCTACGGTTACAGTTCGGTTCTGGTTTAATTTACAACATTTGGTTTTAATTGACAACTCTAGCTTTAACATAATTAATATGTTGAGTGACGGGAAGGTGGACAAGGTTTGGCTTGGACCTCATTATTAAATATTATACAATACATCTCGTGTAATTAAAAAAAGACTAATGTTATATATAAATCACTTTTAGCTATATACAAATCTTTAATATATACAAATCAATGCAAATATAATTTTATTATATACCAATCGAATGATTATATACAAATCACTACAAAAATTTTTAAAATTATTTTTTTATCAGATTAAAGATAAAATTAAACGGACTCGCCGATCTCAAATTATCAAAAATAATTTCTTCTCGTCAAAACAAAAAAATATGCAATATCATCATTATATTAAGTGTCATAAAACATTCTAATTACATCAATTCAAGGAGAGACTTGGAATTCTGCTTCATGCCACAACCCCAACATTTTGAATACTGTCCAAAAGATTAGCTATTACAAAACTAGAAAATATATGTACAAGGAATATCTCAAGATTTCTGTTGTAACCTGATTCCCGCTGTGTCAATGAAATAATGATTAAGCGAAGTTTGTGGTTCGGTGGTATAACACGCTGAACAGCGGGCTTTGAAAATCCAACCTGCTTGCCGAATTCGAAACTACACTCGGCACCATCACATGGCATTAGAGGCACAAGGGCATCTGGGGTTACGAAAGAAGCCCGGCAAGCTGATATTCTTAGTTGATCGGCCGAGAGCAACAAATCCGCACTGAGAGTGGATTTCTGCAGAAATTCGAGGGGGGGGGGGGGGGGGGGGATCCTTACCGCACAGATCAATCTTCGCAACCGCGTGGATCTGCCCCGCCGAAAGCCAGCACACTCTTCCAAAGTGCAACAACTAGTTTGTTCTGATACTTGGATGATGTACAACATCGACTATAACACACACATTTGTAGTACATAATTTTTGCTTGCCCATCCAAGGAGCAGCTGGAGCACTTTTCTATATACAAATGAGAAATCCAAAATAACAAATCAACTGGAAATATATATTGAATGAATACAATCTCATTATATAATTGGAACAGTGAATGTTACACGTAATGAAAAATTAAATGGCAGCCTAATGAAAAAAAGAACTTTTGCTTGCTTGTATTAGTAATAATAATAATAATAATAAACTTTCTACAAAAAAAGCTATTTATTCCTCAGGAACAAATTTTTGTTAAAAAAAAAAATGAAAAAAATACTGGCAATAAGTTCGAACAGATAGCTGCTGTAGCTCTCTTCCATCTGATTCAGATATGAATAAAACAAGCC